>JAOWBC010000002.1:15341297-15359330 GCA_028566105.1 Hypoplectrus providencianus | reverse complement strand
TTTTCTTTAGGATTACACAACCAGTCATTTCTGCTCTTTAACAGTCAGCCACAAACTAAGATAATAGAAAGATATATATTTTGTCTTTTAGTAAGTAGCCCTTAAATCAGTATTATTTTGTCAAACCCTTAATCTACAAGGGGGTAACTTTCACTTTTGTATTGATATAAGTTTCTCAAATGTTGCATTAAGGTTAAAGTATATTAAAAGCTGGTTTCTATTATGCTGTCCACTACAACACTGAAATGAGCTAGTCTCAGAAATGTATTTAAATCGCTCCAGCATAGTGTTATCACAGACTGAATATTATGAGATTCATGCAAATAGTTCTTATTGCAGAGTTCTGTCTGTCTGCAGGTGTACTCATCATTATTTACTTTCACACAGTATGAGGAATGTTTTTATATGACTCTATCCTTTGTGTCTAGTGTTTCTAGTTGCTGGTCAGTCTACACAATATGAACTCAAGGGGCAGAAGGCCTCCCTGAAGCCGGACATCACTGGACAACCTGATGGCATCCTGTGGAAACATAACGGCAACAAAGTGGTGGAGTTTAATGGCCAGGAGGAAGAAGTGTACAAGCAGTTTAAGGACAGGATCACTCTGGACTGGCACACTGCAGAGCTCAGCATCAGTAACCTCAGATTTGAAGACAGCGGAGAGTATGAATTAGAAGTAGACATAAACAAAGGCTTGGTTCCTTCACTTTATAAACTGGAGGTCTTAGGTAAGTTGTTTTTTGTAGGTGGTCTTTGTTTGACTGTCTTTGTAAAGAACGGAGTCATATGCAGATATTTGATCGACATTATATAGCTGGAAGTTAATATGTTGCTACATAAATATTTAGCCCTTAAATGACTTTCAAATAAAGTCAGCACATAAAGATAAGAGTATCCTTCACTTACTGTACCATTGCAAAGGCTAGCAGTAGGATCTTTCATGTTTCATCATGTTTCATTCATTGCAACATCTTAGTTGTGTGGTAAAGAGGAAGCTGCTTAAAATAACACTTGGACCTGGAGTCTGTTGTTTCCCAGAGGGTCTTAGATGTTATGAAAGGAGCTGATGTTTAAAAAAGACATTTTTTGCTGAAAATGTGATTAATTTTTGATAAATAGCTTTCAAAATTCATTAGAACAAATGCTCCCAATTGAGTAACATCCATGGTGGACATTAAAGCCCAGGACTGCCTCCCACACCCATCAGTATCAAGAGCTTTATCTCTTCATATAACACCAATAAAAATGGATTTTTATAGTTGGTCACTCAGTGTTTTATGATGGCTGTGGTATAATTGGAGTGACTTTGCCCTCCAGAAGGTATTGGATGTTTTCCAAAACCGCTGAAGGCAAGATACCTTACAATTAGAGCCAATATGGAAACTTAGACATCGACTTTGAAATTAATGTCATGTCCAACTAGTAGTTTGTCTCATCTAACCTGATCATGAGCACCCTTTCCCTTGAAGTTTTTTTTTTTTTTTTTAGCATATCATACTGTAAAAGTAAGTTGGTTGGATGTTCCCCTTGGAATTATTTACAATACTAATCAGTTGCAATCAAAGCCATATTTGAGTGTTATTATAAAAGCCTAACATAGTCATTTTGGTGTGTAATCATATATTTTTTAATTGATGTATTCACTCAGACGAGGTCGCCAAGCCCACTATCACCTGTAAAATAAACGATGGCAGCAGCTCTAACAAGTCTGCAGAGCTGCTGTGCTCGGCAGAGCCCAGACGACCTCAGTCCTTAATGAAGTTTGAGTGGAGATCACAAGGAATTGTGCAACCTGGCCGCGAGTTAACAATACTTCTGGGGGGGACGCATGACGACAGAGTGCACAGTTGTAGTGTGAGCAACCCTCTGAGTCGGGAATCAGACACATTTACTGCAAAGGATTGCTACACAGGTAAGATTTCACTCAGGAATCAGCTGCTCTTGTATATTCACTGGTTAGGTTGTGGAATCTTTCATTTCAGGCAAATGTACTTTTAAAAGTTAATTTAAATAGGGCAGTTGGTGATTTACCCACAATAAGACTTTTATTTGCAGTACTGCTGAGTTTCAAACCGATATACAAATTATGATACTTCCTTTGGTTATAGTATCAAGAGAGAGAGCACAGTTTCGTGTTCAAAGCATCCAGTGTTAAACAAATATCTTTTACATTAATGGATGTAGTATAATACTAAATTGCTCCAGGTCTGACTTTGTGTTTCTTGCAGACTCATCAGTAGCACTGATTGCCAGCCTCGTCAGCATCGGTGTTTTGCTACTCCTCGCAGTTGTGATACTACTGTACTGCAAACTACGCAAAAAAGGTACACACAGTTTATTTTACTTCTGTTATATTGAGTATGAAGTATGAAGACAAAACCTCCAGTTTATTTTCTACTTCATTTGTCCTCTCACTCTTGGTTACAGCATGTTTTAAAGAAGGTGATGAGGAGAAACAGCCCCATCCAGAAGGTATGGGATTATCCTTTGAATTAAATATAGTAAAAAATAAAATAAAAAATGTAATTTTCAAGCATATTTAATGATTTGCAACATGATTTTCATCAAAAACACTACTTTCCTGTCTCAAAAAAAGTCTAAATCTGAACTGACTGTGCCTTTGTTAAGAACTTAATTTCACCCCCAATTTTTTTTTACTTTTTCTTATCCTGGTCATTGGACATTGATGCATTCTGTGGTCTGTTTTTGACACTGTTTCACTCTTAATTTTGTACTCTCCCATTTCAATCTGTTTCAGGGGCGGCTAGGCCTCTTCTTCACAGAGAGTCCACCCTTGCCTCCAAACAGCCACTTCACCATTTAAATGAGAATGGTAAGGAAGATGGGAGGCATAATGACCCTGGTAGCAATTAAAAAGAAGACACAGATTCAGAGCATAACACTGCAAGGAAAACTGATAAACGTCCAATAATGCTGAAAGACCATGAGGCATTGTGTCATTTTCTCTTTGATTTGCTATTCATATTAATGACTTGTGCTTTTTTTTTTTATTTGGTGGGTATATTATAACAACATGTCACAAATTATAATTGATCGAAACAGACTGAACCCAGAAGGATGTCTTTATTAAATCCCCTTGTCTTGGCCCCCCCCCCCCCCCCCCAGCAATTCGTATGGGTTTAAAGGAAGGTAAAATTAACACAAATTTATTATAAATTAAAATAGCAGAAAACAATGCGACAGATTAATTTGTCTGCCGTTGACTCTTTGCAGGGCATGTCGAAAGGCTTAAAAAACAATTGCTGGCAGGTAAACTTTTGTTGAGTGCAAATGGCTTGTTAGCAACCAGCTGCAGCTAACGCTTGTTTTTATTTGCTTAATATAATACTGAGGCTTTGTCTTTGCAAGCAGTTGGCCTTGGTTTGAGTCCAGCTCAAAGCCCTTTCCTGCATGAGAAACGCAGACTTGTGATTTGTAATACCAGTTGATTATTGGTTGATTATAACTGTTAATTTTGTCAATCAACTAACGCATTAAACCATGCACTGCTTCAGGTGTAGTTGTTATTAACACCACTTATGACTCTTTATTGGTTTGTTTGATTCCAAATTTCTGTGAGTGCTTCTGTGTGAATTCATATCTTTTTCTGTTTCAGGTGCAGGAAACAACACAGATGAGCCTAGGGGAGCTGCTCCTCTTCCTCATCCTCGTTCTGCTTCGAACAGTCTTTCTCCCAGCAACAAAAGTGACGAGGATGAAGAAGAACACAGCGAACCTGTAGAGGAAGACCCCACGTATGACCCTCCATACTCTGAGAATGAAGCAGACCCACCTGCTGATGAGTCAGGTGATGCAAGGGAGGACACGTCTGATCTGGAAGTCCCAACTTCTCCTCACAAAGCAGGTTGGAAACTAAATTGATCAAGCTTGGGTTCAAATAATCACTAGATATGAAATGGTTTAAATGACTTGGTGAAGCATATTTTGGCATTCTCTCTAATTATGTGTTATTATGTTTTCACCGCTATTACATAGACCCTCTGACAGTTTGTAAGCAGTGATGACTTATATTAGCATGCACAGATGGAATTGAGAACATTTTATTTAATTTTCAGTTGATTGAAACAATAATAGACTGAACAAGAAAGCATTTTTTATTCATTTCCTATTCTTTATATGGGGATATGAATATACAAGTACATTATCAAAGATGTTTTCATTGTGACCTCGATGTAGAAGAGGAATGTGTCATAATATGCACTTAATCTGTAAATTGTTTTTTTTTGGTCGTTTTTTTCCGAATTGACATCTTGACGAACAGTCACGTGTTAACTGAACAGTAGCACTGGAGGGAGAAAAGCAGCAAGTCCTCGCCCGTGGAATGTGAAACCAGCAAACGTTTGTGTTTTATTTCAGAAAATGACACACATGAGCATTCGAGAGCAGCTCCTCGTCCCCTTCCTCGTACTCATTTTGGTAAGAACAATGATGATGATAAAGAAAAACTCAGAGATTCTGCAGAGGAAGTCCCCAAGTATGACCCCTCAGACTCTGAGACGCCAGATGTTGCTGCTGGTGATGATGATCTGGAAGTCCCCACCCCTCTTACCAAAACAGGTTTGGAAACTAAACTTTTTGAGCTTGAGTCAGAATAATCACTGGGAAAAAAACACTACTGAAGAAAAGAAGGGACACAAGAAGAGCTAAATATGTTTTGGTGATATGAATATATGAGCCATATTTCTTCAGTGCTGCAGTGTGATTAGCTTGTGTTTAGGTTTCAGTCTGACAGTAGGAGTTTTGACCTTTTACAGCCAACATCACTAAAAATATGTGGGGATAGGTTGGAACTCATTTGCTTAATTAGTTTGTTTGAGTCACAATTTCAATAAATGCTTCTTTGTGTATTTATCTCTTAAGGCATTGTCTTTCTTTATTTTGTTCTGTTTCAGGTTTAGGAAATGACGCAGATGAGCATACAGAAGCCGCTCCTCCTTCCCCTCCCAGGAGAGAGCTCGGAGAACCTGCAGAGGAAAAAACCCCTCAGTGTGACCCCCCAGACTCTGAGAAACCAGATGAAGCAGACCCACCTGCTGCTGTATCAGATGACATGAGGGAGGACACGCAGCCTGAGCTGGAAGTCCCCAACCCCCCTCACAAAACAGGTTTGGAAACTAAACTGTTTGTGCTCGAGTCAGAATAATCTCTGGAAAAAAAACACTAATGAAGAAAAAAAACCAAAAAAAAAAACATGCAGCAGCAGTTTCACTGGTTGATTAAATATCAGTGTTTTCCCTACTAATATATGAACCCTTTACAGTTTGTAAGCAATGATGGCATAAATTAGCATTCACACTCAGTGTGACCCATTAATATCAAAAATATGTGGGTACATGTTGGCAATGGACTGTTTTTGGTGTGATTTGGTGGAAATTTTGTGTAATGTACAGAATACAACGATGTAATTTAGATAATCTTCAGTTGGTTGAAGTAATTACAGACAGAACCAGGAAGCATTCGTTAATAAATTCCATCTCGTCTTTTATTCTGTAGCAGGGGATTCATGTGTGTGCTGCTCACTCTTTGCAGGGTATGTCCAAAGGACTAGAAGCATTTACGAGCCAAAATGTGATGAACAGACTTTGCCCCAAAAATTGGCGACAGGTAATCTCTTGTTTGTACAAAGATGGCTTGTCAACAACAAGCTGCAGTATAGCAACATAGGATAAACAGCACAGTTAGGGAATGTAAATCTGACACACAAGACAAAGGATGCAGCAGCAATGGATGCATGAACTCATTTGCAGCCAGCATCATCAAAAATGTGCAGGTACATGTTGGCTGAAGTGGCATTTTTATCCAGCTATCCAGACAAGTTGGCAAGCTTTAAGCATGGAACTTAAGAAGTAACCAGCATCAAAATGTCTGGCTGTTGCTTGTTGTCAGAATCAATCGAATCAAGTCAAAGAACATCTTTTTTTTTTTTTTAATCTTTCTTAAAAGTTGTTTCACAGCCACTTCAAAACATTTTATGCAGGGGCAGCCATCAGTTCAGCACAGGTCATTGTTTAAACCTCGATAGAATAAAACATATTGATTTCAAACTTTAGGAAAACTCATAGCACTCATGCACACTTCCCAAACCATCTTGACATGTTCCTGTCTGTTTCAGAGCCAGAGACTGTGGCAGAAAGGAATGTTGAGGATAAGGCGGTAGATAAAGAGGATGAAGAGGTAAAGTCTGCTCCTCCCCATGCTGACACTTCTCCTGCTGCTCCATCACATTTCCCTCTGACCCTAAGCGGTGGAAATATGACACCTAAACCCGCCAACTCAGATCAGGTCAGAGAATCTGACTCATCAGGGGAAAAGGAAAGAAATGAATCAGATGAGTTGACCAAGGACAAACAGTCATCCATTGCTCCTGAAGAGAAATCCCCTGAAACAACACGACATGAGCAAGATTCAAACTTGTCAAATGAAGCAACCAAAACAAGAGAGGACCATCCGCCAGAAACAGCCCAACCGGACACTCAAAAGGAAAATGAAACAGATGCGGTGAATGAGTTGGTACCAGATGAGGATGCAGATCTGTATTCAGACAACTCCCAGCAAGCACCAAGCCCCGCACCAAAGAAACACGAAAAAATGAACACCGATGCATGTGCAGAAGAAGAGCTCGTGACCAGGCGCAACTCTGCTGGGAAGTCAGGCAACGGTGAGGGTAGAGATGATTAAATGAGAACCAGCGCGGCCCCAGAGATGAAGAGCCAGCCAATGAAAGCCTCACTGAGGATAAAAAGCAAAAGAAAGAGGAAGTTTCTGCGTAGGCATCCGTGTAACTCAACAAGCTCAAATAATAAAAGGCTAAAGAAGGAAGCAGGCACTGAAAGTGAAGCTGTAAATACAACACAGCAGAAACCAAAGGGAATACGATCAATAGGAAGACGGAAAGGCAGAGTTAAAAGAGTATTGATGAATTTCAAGAGAGTACAAATGCAGACAAATATTCACTTTGGGATTGTAGGGAAATTATAGCGATACAGACTCACTGAGAAGAGGAGCAGGCAGTGAAAAGAGGACAGTTTTCAGGCTTAAACATCAAATGTACCTTAGTACCCGCAGACCCAGAGGTATACTTTTTATCACACTCACAGGTGCTTTTTTCTATTATTTTTACTTTTTACGACTTTATCACATAAGTTGTTCTTAATGGCTTTATACCTTTGTTTTCTTTGAGAATTTTTTTTTTACACAATTTGAAACAATCAGTAAAACAGAGATGGCATTCACACTAAATGACAGAAAACCAGAAGTTAAAATCACACAGAAATGAACCTTTTTCTACTTTTCTCTTATGATTGTCCCAGCCCTGTTATATCTTACATCCTTGCTACTTTTAATATTATTAATGAAATGTCTTGAACTATCAACATTTTATTATTTTTTATAATTTGCCTTTTTAAAAAATACATTTTTTAAAAATGAATTATGCTAAACATGTAAATTTGTTTATGAATCAAGCTATTATAAATGAGCACTTTTATATGTAACTTCAGAACACTAATCTTCTTCACTTTTCGTTACTCATAAGGGAGACTTTTGGTGTTATGGAAAATATTATAAGCTTTGCTGTATGTCCAGTGACTGTGCAGCCTGGTCTCACTCCTGACTCGCCAGATACCAACGCCAGGGCCCGGTTCCAACCCGCCCACGACACCCTTCCACTGCGTCATGAGAGAAACTCTGGGAGTCACGCTCACAGCTGAGTGAAGCTCCTTTCACTGATGTGGAGGGTAATAATACTGTGGCAGCATAATGCACAGCAGAATAGGCTTTGTAAATATAGACTAGAAAAGAAATTAAAACATAAATATTAAGAAAATAAGTTTTGAATATGTATAATTAAACTTTCAAAATTTTCTAGGGGATGTGCAAATGCTTACAGAATAAATACTTAAATGAATAGATTTACAAAGACATAAAGAAAATAACCTTAATCTAAATAAACTCTGTTTATGAGCTGCTTGGTTTTAGCAACAGTCTGTAATTTTACAACACAAATAGTCCATCAAATGTCAGTTTGATGGAAGGTAACTGGTTACTTTTCCTTTGGAAATCACCACACATAACCACATTGCCCATCCCATTTGCTCCGGGCAAGCAAACCTTTGACTTTGATCCAGTGAACTGATGTTTATGTCACATGTGAAACCAAAAGTGTTTTTTAGCCCTAATCTTTTCAAATGGATTCATAATGCATAGTAAAGCATTTCCTGTAAACACAGAACTTTATTTTGAAAAACCACTATGCATGTGACAAGTGACACGCTGTGACAAAGCGTCAGTATCTGAAGAGTTGGGATGAGAATCTGTTGAGTTGTGAAGAGATGAGAGTAACTGAGTAACTTTTAGTAATGAAAATACTTTTTTTAAAGGTGTCATAGGATCCACTAATCCCTCTGGGTTTATAGAAGCCCTATTTATATTTGTGATGCTTGAAGCTGTAAGTGTTGAAAATAACAAAAAAGCAACCCCGTTTGAAACACGAGATTAAACAAGGTGTTTGATTAATTGTCAAATGTTTGTATTTAAAAATGTTTCATGCACTAGTTTTTATTGAGAGCAGCTTGTTTATGCTTGTTTGTTGCTGTGATTATATTTCAAAATATTCAGACGCCAGGGTATACTTTTCATTATTGATATTTTTTGTTGATGGTTGTTGAATGTTTATTTTTTATTATTATTACTATTCCATTCAGTAGTGAAAGCAATGCTAGTTTAAGTAACTTATTTGCAGTTTCTTCTCCTTTTCCAATATTATAAGCTCAAGTTCTGCTGTTTTTACTCAAACTGTGTATTAAAGGCTGAATTATTTGCTTAGAGATTCCTTTAACAGTTGAGTACTGGAGGTAGAAATGTATTAGGAGGGGTAATGTTTGTAAAATAATTTAAAAAAAAATGTATTGATTGACAAAATGTAATACACTTGCAATATAATTAGGGAATTCAAAGTTAATAAACCGATGGTGTGTTTAACAGCTTTGCACAGAAAAATCTATAACAATCTCACACACACAAGCAGTACACACACTCCATCAGCTGCTCTCATCAAGAAACTGTAAGAACATGAATGTACCAGTAGGGGGCAGTGTTTATCAGCTCTTACGCCAAAATATGGGCAGTTTTTTTTTTTTTAACATCACACATGAATGTTTGTTTGTTTTTTTTTTTTCTTTTTTTCCAAGATTTTAACACTGAAAGGGTTGAAGGACATCCTGAGCTATAGAGGCAAGGTTAACAAATACACGGTTGAAAAATGTGATGGCCAAACAGGAACATATTTCTACAGTCGGAGGCCTATGGGTATTGTATATGATGTTTGAGTTCAGGGCACGTTGCTAATGAAGAACAGTACGAATGCAGTGTGTAGGAGTGTGTGGGACCGTGGTGTAGGTCTACAGAACTGAAGGTGAATTTAGTGAAAAGCTGCCAGCAGTTCAAACCAACTAGGATGTGCAATGTAAACGCATGAAAAGCAGGTTCACCCACTGATAGATGACAAGCTGGTGTAGATTTCTTAAGGCGCTGGTTGGGCCATGTGAGAAAGTCATGCATGATTAGTTTAACCTCTGAGTCAGAGAGAAGTCTGTGATGTGCTACCACCTGACCTGTGGGTTCAGGGCACAAGCAGAGAATGAACACTATCGTATTTCTGTGGTCACAACAAATACCAGGGGGATATTAGAGTATTGAATTATTCGTGGGGTTTGGGCTCTGCCTCCTTGGACGAGGGTCACAGTGTGGTTCCACTGAGACGCTGCTGATGTGTCGATGGCAGCGGGGAAGCTCGCATCCAGCCGAGCGAGGGTTTCTCCACCGCTGCCAAAATATTTTAATATAAGCACTTTTTCTCTGGGATGATGAAGAACATGAAGGAAAGGGGAGGGGGGGCAAGATGGAGAGAGGGTTCCATTTAATGGGAAAATATCGCCATCTATACTGTTCTATGTTGTTCTGTCACACTACTACTACAATGACTATGCTATTGCCTAAAAAAGGACTATTTGTATTGCTCATGATAGCACCTAAGCCCTCAAATGAACGTCACTTTGAATTATTATATAATTGTAAAATTATTTCCAATGTCATTGAGGAAAAATGTCATTCTGTTGCCCTGGTATTAAATTCAGTGGATAGTAAACCACATTACTTAATTTGCAGTCAGTGCTGCTCAGATTATTATTGTCCAACAGTACCTTGATATGTAACTTTAACCAGTAACATCAATCAAATGATGCCTCTTTTAAGGTGGCGGGAGCAATAAATTAGTCATCCTTAACATTTGCTCTGTTCCAACTTCAGAATGAGTAAGACATTTCAAAACAACCCCTATTCCAAGGACAATATAGTTTATGTTCAACCACACAACCTTTTGTTGTTTTAAATTGAAACTCTGCCTTCTGAATTTGATGAGGAGATTTGTAAGAAATGTGTTATCTCAAATAGCTTGGAAAAATAGTGCATTTAGCTGCTGTCAATGGGAAATATGTGGCTCCACC
Organism: Hypoplectrus providencianus; assembly: GCA_028566105.1. Lineage (NCBI taxonomy): Eukaryota > Metazoa > Chordata > Actinopteri > Perciformes > Serranidae > Hypoplectrus > Hypoplectrus providencianus. The sequence continues at coordinate 15,348,807 of JAOWBC010000002.1, read as the reverse complement.
CTCGCACCAAAGAGGCTGCTTGAAAAAAGTTTGAAAAAAAAAAAGCAACAATGGTACGCCAGCCTAACTGGCCAAAGCTTGTCCTTTAAAGTAAGGTCACTTGTTTCCTTTTCCACATCATAATATAGTTACATTACACTGGAGTGTAATGTTCCTTCAGAAACAAGCGTCTTTCTCCTCAGATTGTTTAAGTCCTTTTTTGGACCTTGCTGGAATGGGAGAGAGGGAAAAAGAGAAGAATGGGCCACCCTCCAGAACTGCCTTTTATACCAGGTTGATTAGCATGCTGGGTTGTTTAAATTGCCTCCTGGAGGGCTGACGTGAAATCGAACAATATCCTCTGGCTTTAGAGACTAGCCCCATAGCTTCTCATTTATTTTTATGCAGAGTTAGGACAGACCTTGGCACTGCTCCACTGAGGAAGCTGAGCCCGGGGAGGCCGGGTCCGTTTAGGTCAGGACAAATCAATTAATATCAGCTCAATAAAAGTTCTTGGCTCCTTCTGGCCCATACTTTACTGTGACACTGCAACCTGGGCAACCACCATAATTATGTGGATAAATTGTTAAGTGTGGTTGAGACATTAGAATGAAATAATATCCCTTTCCTATCTCTATAAAATTCTTCTATTAAGGCCAGATTTGTCTTTGGATGGTGCTTTTATGAGAACTGATAGTAGTGCATTGTTTGTCATTGTTATTATTATACTATATTAAACAAAGTGTTCCTCTTGGGTGTAGATGTTTATGACTATATTTGGGTCCAACTCGACCTCTATGTTTGAGTGTGCCCGAGGCAGAAATATTATTATACCCAAGGCAGCGACCAACATGGTGGAAACGCTTATTAATATACTACTTATATACCTATAAATGCTACAAATGGGACAGATAAAATAGGTGTAGGGTCGAAGATTGAAAGTTGTTTGACTGTCCGCTCTGAACCAAAAATGATCTCAGCAGTCAGAAATAATTCAAGTACCTCCAAACAAACCTCCATTGCAGTCTATATGAAAGAGACCTGGCTCTCCTGGGGGCAAAAACCTGATTAGGTCATTGCTGAGATTTATACTGCTATCATGTTGTTATTACTCCACTAATAAGAAACTTAATTGGAGGATGTTATCTACTGTTTGGTTGTGTTTGAACAACACAGGGTCCATCAAACACGCCACTGTTGCCACGCTCATATCTGGTGACCACAATATAAACACTGGTTATTAGAGCTCCAGGCTGAGCGAAGGTGTGCACAGCAGCAGCCATGTTTGCGTGAGTCTCACGGTGGATTCCTAAACATGAGGACAGCTTAAAGCTAATTACAGTCTCAGACTCTTCTTGTGGCCTGGCTGGAGTTTAGAGTTCGGTCACATTTTATGCCTAAACACTTTCTGTGTCACACAAGTTCTTGGAAATCATTTTGTTCTGAAATGTCAATTTATAAGTCAATAAGTAAATATTTTCTTCAGTATGGTTTGGAAAAAATCTTAGAGTATTTACATGTTTTCATTCTGGTTTTTTCTTGGGCTTTTCCTTCGGAGACGGCTCTCATTTTTGTGGTAGGCACACAGAACCTTGTCTAAGTTAAGCATTTTATTCAAACAGTATGGAAACAGAGTTGAGACGTAAACTGAGACAAACAATACTTGGTATTAAAAAATAAAACAGAAAACTTTAGTTTGACTGCAGTAAGATCATGTATATTGTTTTAACCAGTTTAAATGAAGTGGATTTAGGAGAGGAGAGGAGAGGGATTTTAGCTAATGTTAGCACAAGCTTGCTAGTTTGGCTAGTATGGTGCCTCCATAATTCAAAACAAATTGTCTTTTAATACAATCTAACACTGAACAAAACATCTCAAAGTCTCTCTTTTTTTTTAATGTTTGCTGCCCTTATCACATTGACTTAAATACAAGTGGACTTGTTTTTGCAACTAGTGTTGTTGCCCCCTGCTGGAAATTTAAAAGAATGCAGGTTTACGGCACTTTAACAAAAAAGGTTGCCCCAATTGTTGAGATGAAAAATGTCAACAGTTATTGAAAAGATTGCCATGTAATGTGACACACACGTGATTAGTTCCTATAAAACCATGAGACTGAAGTCTAAGATGTTATCATTGGAAACCTCTAGAACTGCAAAGAGATACCGTCTCAGCATTCTCATTATAAGCATGTTATCATTAGCATTTAGCCTGAAGCACTGCCTCACAAAGCTGCTAGCATGGCTATAGACTCTATATTCTTATGCTATTTGTTAAGAAAATCAGCCATTTGAAATTGATAAATACCCTGCAGACCATGACGTCTTTAAAGAGCAATACAAAAGATGGATGACACATTAGTATCTTTGATTTACATACTCTCTTCTCCTCACGATGAACACCACTTATCATCTGGTTTCACGCTCTTTTGTCCAACACAACCGGCGCCATATGATGCTATTTGTCAAAGATAAGCTCTCCACATAAATTGTTCAGCACTCTTGACTTTGTATAGGCACCGCCGTCACAAAAGCTCATGTTTCCCATTTGTTCACATTTTTTAACCACCCTGTAACCATTTGTAATCAAGTTTGGAGTGGAAAAAGTATGAATTGCCCTTTTTAACACTTGGAGATATAAGCTTTTTAGCACAACACACAGACAGTTTCAATGAATCGGTGAAGGGGTATGACTTTGTTTTTGTTTACTGTTGTCATGCGCACATGTTTCTGTAAATACTTTTCTCAGCAGTCGAGCCGCTTGGTTCGGAGCTTTGTCACTTCTTTATTTGAACAAGCTGACTGTCAACGTGCCACGCTGACGTATCCGCACTCGTGCACTTGCAGAACCTGACACAATTCTCTTGTGGCAAAATGAAAAACACTTGCAGCACACCGCCTGCCTCGTATTGTCTGATGGGAAGATTAAAGCCAATCCAAACAAAATTCACGCTCTTCAACTCTGAGTTGGTCGATGGTGAGACCACCAGAGGGGAACAGCCCGCTCAACTATGTCATCAGATCACACTATCATTGATCTCAGTCTGCCGCTCTCCTCTTCTGTCTGTCTGTCTTTGCCTTCCTGAGTCTTTCAGGCACATTTTATATGGCTCACTGTTGCCTCTCATCTCCCGAATGTGTGATAAGAAATCACAAAGGCTTCACAAAGAATAACATACTGCATTTGAGTGCACAGAGATCACTTTGTCCCAGGCTTTGAGTTTGATCACCTGACTCTAACACTTATAAACCTCTGGTAATAATGTGTTGGGTCTAAAGCTGTAGCTAGTTGCCAGTCAAATGAGGTATTTTCACCCAAAAAAAAGACTTTCTGCCAGAAACACAGAGCTTCCTCACATGCATTTATTGACAGCATTGTTCAGAGTCAATATTTAATACATTCAGACACATAATTGTTACTTTGAATAATGTTGGGAAAGGCAAGATTTTCACAGCACAGCAAGTAGAAACTCAATGTTTGACATGGAGGTCACCCACATTAAACTGTGCCTTGGTTAATTGGTTTATCAGAGTCCTCGCTTACTGGATAAAACCTTAGTGAGCAATTTAGACCTGACCTAAAAGGCACAAATTCCATTTAGAATTGCTAATATGCTAAGGGCTTTGTGCTTAAAAACACATGTCAAAAGGACAGTAATTTCACTCTTGAGAAATATTGAAAATAGCAAGTGAATAATTGAGTTAAACATGTTTCTTTTAGTAAAATAGATCCAGAATTTTGGGGACAATTGTGGCTCTTTAACATTTTTATGAAAATTAGATGTTACCAAAACAAGATGTACAACACTCTTCCCGGCTCTGTTGTGGTCGATGTGGAGTCTGAACATGTCCAAATGCTCTCCATATGTCTGGCAACTCTGCTGACCCCTCTTACTTAAACATAGCCAGGGTGGATGGGTTGGACCAGGGTTGTTGTTTTACTTTACACGAATATCAGAGCAGTAAGAATCCTAGTGAAACCTAACAAGGAGAGATAGATCTACTACTGTGGCACGTCTAAATTTGGATTAGATGAAGCCTGCCACTGATCCTAACGTTACTGCCAGCAGAGGACTTTTATGTACTCCATAATGATGCAAAGGTATATAAGGGGAAAAACCCTCCTGCTGTTAAAGCTCAAACTGTGAGACAGAGAGGTACTGTATGTGAAAGCAAGCGTTACGGCCAAATGTTATAATTGTTTATTTGTGTCTGTTCGGCTTGATGGCAGCGTGTCACTTCTGTTTCCCGGATCTGTCTGTGAGAGAATGATTCATGTGGACAGCACCGCAGATTGTGATCGTGATTGCCCAAAAATAGCCCTGGCATGCCGCATTGTAAGCCTCGTACATGCTTCTAGAAGTGCATGCATGTCGTTGCACATGCATAAATGTTTGTTCATGTGTCCGCGTGCACACAAAACACTCGCTGCCTGTGTGTGTGCATTCCTGCCGTCGTGTGCATGTAGTCTGGGATCTGGCGAGTTTCTCTCCACCCATGGTGGGCCTCTCTCAGCCAGATGGATGGTCTCAGCCAGTGTCAGAGAGGTGACAGCTGGCTGGCCTGGCCTCTCCTGGCCAAGGGTCTGGATCCTGTCCTCTGACAGCTCCTGACAGCTCCTGATGGGTGACACGTCTACCGCTCCCCCCACCCATGAGCTTGCATCATGGAAACGCCTGTTTTACTGAGAAATCAATGATGTCTCACAGCATGCTTTAATGAAATGTAAATGATATGAGCCACACCCCGGTGAGATGACGGCTGAACTCATAAGTGTTCTAGAGGAAGTAGTCACCCTTCTGATGATTGAATAATTAGGTCCTTTGAAAGGCTGTAAAACATGTTTTACAGAGGAAGAGTAATAGCCAATCCATTTCGAACTGCAATAACATAACAGGTCATGCTTCATGCTGAAAATCTAAACTCATGTACCATGTCGAAAACCTCATAAGGTAAGCTACACAAAATCTCTCATGAAAGTCATAAATTAGACTAAGCTACTTCTCTTTATGTCACATTACACATAACATAACCGCTCTCCCTCCTGGCTCTCATGTTCTTTCGCTCTCGCTCTTAAGTGGACTTCACATTACAGTCAACTCGTTAGAAGCTGGAGGTCTACACTGCTGCGACCTGGGGAGTGGTGCTTTAGCCGGGGACTGTGTACAGGGACCCTGTAATGTGTGAGTCATTATTTTCAGCTTCCATGCAGCAGGCTGCAGGCTTCGGCAGGACAGAGATGGGGCTACGCTACAACCGAGCCCGCTGGGTTCTGTGTTAATGAGACAGCTCTGCAGGGATAAGAAGAACACACACAGAGCAGCTCGGGAGACGTCTGCTGGCCTCCCAAAGGTAATTCCCCTAAATGAAAAGCAGACTGCATGCTAGTCATTGTTGCATCAAGGGGGTGAGGATGAATAGTGACGGGGTTGTATTTCAACACACCTCCCCATGCTCTTATTACGGGGCTGAGATGAGTGGAGGCAGGGGCACCTTGTTCAGACACTCCCTGCCGATGCTCTTTCTTACCCAATTATCCTTGACTAGAATGACTTGTGTAACGCTGGCTGTGTCACGCAGCTTTGGAATGGATGTTTTATCCTATCAAGGCCTTTTCATTTTTCAGATTAGGAGTTCCTCTTGCTTCCAACCAAGGACGCCAACAGGACTGAAGTACTCTACATCTGGGAGACATTAGGGACACATGGAAGAGGCTCATTTAAGGCTCTTGTTAGCTCACCTGGCGCTTTAAGTAGGACCATTAATACTGATCTACTTAAAATATGAACAACCTCAGTTCACACATGTCTGTTCGATGAGAGAGACACAGCGTCCCTCGGTGTGCACCGGCATGTCAATTCCAGGCTCGAATCAGCCGTCGCTATCAAACTGGCCCAAGCTGTGATTCGGAGCTAATAGGCTTTCCAGATGTTCTCCCCTGTATTTCATTGAATCCAACACCTCTGCAGGCCACTGTCCAGCCATAAATCACCGGCTGCATGCTGCACGAGGAGAACGAGGGGATGTGGCTTGATGGATAAGTCACATGCTTGATTCATGAGCTCACTGCGAATATCTTCAGGACACAAGCGAAACAATTAACTGTTACCTTAACCTCAAGGCCACAAAGTCTCTTAAAGGGGTTTGCTATCCCCTTTATAAGCTTCGAAGCCCCAGCTCAAAGCCGTGGGGACAGCATAGCTTCATAAGAATGATTTGGTTTTATGTGGTATTCTTGGATGACAGTCCACCGCAAGTCACTGTGCAGTGTTAGCAACAGTTCACGGCTTTATTTGGTGCTGTGAGCGAGCTGCAGTTCCAACTGTCTGAGATTAGTCAGGTTGAGCAGATGTCTGATAAAATGTTCTTCTCCCATCCATCTAACGTAAATGTACTGTGTGACCAAGGTTGTTATTAATCTCTGTAAAGCATCAGGGAATGTTTTCGTTCCGATAGCTGAGCCAGAATAAGTCGTGCTAAGAATTACCAGGATGCCAATATTCAACATGTGGGCTGAACATTTATCCATAAACACACATGCATCCATTTGCACCTAATTGAATTCCCCAATGTGCAGTTTGTTGATACTTCCTACCCATGCTCTCTAATGAGCATCTTAACCTTGAGCTGCACAGAGTTTTTATTGCCGGGCCCCTCATTCATCTGAAATGCTATGAATTCATATACAGCATACATCACACAAAATCAAGATGGTTATATTTCACTGTAAGTTTTCTCTCCAACTGCCTTTTGGTTACTGAGGCATTTGGAAAATCACACGATTTTAAATCTTTCTCCTTCCCGAAAGGATGTCACCTCGATCCCACGTTTTAAGCTTTTATAAATGGTCACTGGCACGTCTGAGGTCTTTTAATGTGCAATCCATCTGCGATTTGGCTCATATAGAGGAAATGAGCAGATCCATAATCTATACCTGCACTGGCAGCTTGACCTGACATGGTGACGGGAATGATCGATCTGGTGTTAAGGTTTATCTCTCTAGGAGATTTGGTTTGGCTTAGATATCTCAGTGGAATCACCGGGTGAAAAAAACCTGCATGAAGCTGTTTGCTTCCACTATCTGACCTCTCCAATATCATGAATCATCAAACATTAAAAAAAAGGGGAGGAGAGAAAAACATGCTGCTACAGACGCAAAGTTTATGACCCGTTACTCGCACGCTGTTAGACATTTCCTAAATAGTTCCCCACCCTTCACATGTGACGGTGTGTGAAGTCGTGTTTAACTGTGGGAGTGTTTTCACACCCAGATTTAAACCTTTGTACAATAAGGGAACTTTGGATCAGACTGTTCCTTTAGATCAAGTCTAAAAACATCAAAAACACACACCCCTTTCTTGATATCCTTACTTTTGTTGCCACCAATCTAACACTCACTAATTAGATAACATATAAAAGACATTTACCATGGCATTTAATCAAATGCAATCAGCTCTGTGAACAGGAGTTCAGTGCTTTCAAAACAGTTGGGGACTTTATAAATTAAATCTCTAATGTCTGATACATTGCTGTAA
>JAOWBC010000002.1:15327706-15341197 GCA_028566105.1 Hypoplectrus providencianus | reverse complement strand
CTTCAGGCGGTGAGATGGCTAATTGAGGATGGCTGCAAAAAGTGAGCCTCCATAGACCTCTTTGCTAAAATTTCATATCAGAAAAAAACATTTTTACAGCCTTAAAGTTATTCATAATTCGGGTATGGCCACTCTGACTGAAAGGTGCTGCCACAGGAGGTGCATTTCAGCAACTTGATGTTTACATAGCTAGCTTGAACCATGAGTCCCAGTTTGCCATCTCAAAGGGCTTTACAGGCCCAAAGATTTGCAACAAAGAGGAAAATAGTTTTCCATGACTTAGTTTACTCCACACATTATTCACAAGCTACGAAGCAAGCGCATGCTAGCTTTGTCATTTGGTTCAACTTAATGATAGCAATACCTTCGTATACAAGTTTATTGATCTAAACATGGAGAAACCGTTAATCTGTAAGTAAAAAAGTTAGTGTGTCTGTTTTAATTCAGTGACTCATTATTTAAGTTCCATCTAAAGGGCTCCAGGCCTTCACAGTGACAGCTAGAAGCCTGGCAGTGTTGCCTCCAGAGAGCTGCCTCCTCTAAGACAACAACAAAGCCCAGAGCAGCTGCACTGACTGTCATAAGATCATCCTGTTATTTATTCTATACAAATTACTTGCATGTGTTCGGCGCTGGCTTGCCCTCAAGGTTAAAGCCCTCATCCAAGGAGGGATGTAGAGAGGACAGTTGGCAGAGTTGTAGATCTCCTCTCAGCTGCAGCCACTACAACGCTGACTCTCGTTTCCCATCCACACCTCGCAGCGAGGTCCAGACGCTGAGAGAAATGAGTTCCAGAGATATGCATGGGAAATGCTGCACTCATTCCTGCCTGTTCGTGATCACACCTTTAGATTCAGATTAAAGTCAAATCAGAAGTAACTCGAGGCAGCACCTTCACACGGCAAACCATTACAATCAATGTCATTTGTCCGAGTTGAGCTGCCCGGTGTGATGGGAAGCGGAGAAGGTGACGAATTGTTTTGTTTCCATATCAAAGGGGAACTCTTACTCTCAGCATCACTGTACATCACTGGCATGTGGCGAAGGGTCTGACTGATGAATGAAGAAACTAATTAGAGGAAGTAGTCCTGTGGTGCAACAAAGCAGTTGGAGCATGAGGTCCAGACGTCTTGTCACCAGGTCTGCAGCTCGGACCTGTCAGGATGCTCTGTGGTTGGTGCAGACGCCGGACAGGCTGACATTATACCCCACCCAGCACCCTTCATGTGAGATGATGAAGCCTGCAACAGCTATTCACATTCATCACAGTCTTGTAAATGTCAGCGCAGAAACTGCTGTAGACATGACATGCAAACGAAGGTGAATCTAAACAAAAATAGGTCATAACCTGGATTCCATTACAGAACATACTGTGGCTTCCTGCCTCCAGTAACTGGGCTGTGCTGCTGCTCCACTTGCGTAACTTTGGCTGAAGTTAAGCATGTATTTGTAACAGCCTTTTAATATGATACACTAAGGTCATCTGTAGGAAATAAATCATAATCTTAACTTTCCAATTAAAGGTAGCAATGAACAATAGCACAGACTCGGAACCAGTAATAACAAACACACTTTTATTTCACTTCCGAGTTTCCTTCCAGGAAAATTTTTATGACATTTCAGGTCAATGGCACAGTTTGATAGCGAACTTTTCGTATTTAATAAAAATATATTGATAGCAAAAGCCATTCAAGGGGCGGAAAAAAAACAACCGGAGCGTATTTCTCTCTTAAAGTCTGGGCTGTTCCACTGGGGATGGTATATCCACGTGTTCCTTTCCTTGACATTCTCCTTTGCTTTTTAACAAGCTCGCAGAGACACATAAAGCCCTCTCCGTCTATCCAGAGAACAAGGTTGATGCAACTCTTCTGAGCAGATTCTCAGAGGAATTGTCCTCCAAATGCAAATCAGACTGGAAAAAAAATAAATAATAAGTTAACCATCATAGCATGCAGTGGCTTATAAAAAGATTTGAACATTTGTACAAACTGTGTGGTTTCAGAAAAAAACAGGCATACTTTTTGTTATATGAACCAACTATCCACTAAATGGACACTAATTCATATTCCACTATATCAAGTATCACTAAATCCTGAAGTTTCTTTTGTTCTTTCCTGTTTAGAAGCGCATTTCCTTATTGTAACATAACTCATAAACGCTGTCCTGACTTGGATGTAATGATTAAGATAAACACTTTGATGGTTTGCTTTTGTTTTGAAATATGGATCTATTATAAATGGGCTCCTGACAAACAAACACATGCCTGGCTTCCCCCAGATGTCCTCAGAGGCTCGCGAAGCTTAGACAGAAACAATGCCACAGCAATCATAAAAGGGAATAGCAAATCCTCTGCATGTCATGTGCTCTCACCATATCCATCAGCTTGAAAGGACTGCTCTAAAAGGGTGGACAAAATATACATTTCCTTGGATTTGACTTTGAATTATTTGAACCTCTGCTGGGGCATAAATCCACCCTATCCTAATCCTGCGGTAACCTGTAAACAGTCTACTGCTCACATGACATACCTCATACACACACACACTGTTTTTCTTGTCTTACAATATGTCATGCTTTGAAAATCTGCTTCCACATAATTCCAATGCAAAAGCTTGTGATTTTTTTCCCCCTTAAGTCCTACAGTGCTGTCTCTCACTAATTCCCACCCCTCCCCATAGGAGGTGATAGCTGCCTTAGTGGTTTCGTGGATGGGACATTAATACGCCTTTTTCACCAAGGCAGTTCCAGGACCGGTCTTGAGCGGATGCATAATCTTGAACCAGTTCTCTGGGTTTTGGAAAACTGGCTCTTGAACAACTGGAGCCAACTTTGGGCTAGTCTCGAACTGAGAACTTAAAAGGATACCATTAATTTTTTTTTTTCTTTTGTTTTACAGCAATGTTGTTGTCATTGTGGGCTGTGGTTAGGGGCTAGCATTAGCAGGATAGTGTTAGCTTAAAACCAAGTCTAACACCAGCATCTTATGTTCAGTGTAAAGAAAAATCTGATCGCCGTCCATTGCATTCCAGTGAGCAGCACAGGTGTTGTGCCAGCTGTCTTTGGATCCATTGTATGCCCACAAAGCCAGGAGCCACATTTGTAAAGACACTATGTTGTCCATTGTTGCCTTTATACAGAAAGTGGAGATGTATTAAATTACATGGAGTTCTGCAAATTGAACCAATTTCGAACCAGCACACCAAAAGTCTAGCCACAGGATACAGGCCCAATATACATATAACATCTAAAGTGTTATCAAATGATTTAAGAAACAGAATGACTACAAGAACACCATTTAGTTCTGCAATTAAAATGCATCCAGATTGTATTCAGATTTGATTTAACCTGATAACATTTACACCTGGTATTAAAGTATTCTGTGTCCATGATGAGATCTCTATTAGCTGCCTCCTCCTGCTGCAGCTGTCGCTTGTTTTCAGAGCAGATGGATAGATAGATGTCCTTCCGAGGTCTGCCATTTCAAATGCTGTCGTTGGATATTTAACTAGGTTTGTATCCCAATCTGAATCCATAATTCAGGGGAGCAGGAAAGCAGTTTGTTCTATATGAATTTACTTTAAAAAAAAAAAAAAGAGAAAGAAACCTCAGAGAGAGCAACAAATTGTGCCAAAAACACAAAAAGCCCATTTGATATTAATATTGTAATTTCATTGTTGCAGAAGAAAGGCTTTAGATTGAATCCCAACTTGTTTACTTATTTTACAAATATGCCCTCCTCCTTAAAAAACTGTGCCCCAGTTCAGCCCCTGCATTCAGAAGTTTCTAAACTCGGCCCTGGTCTCTCACAAAAACATGTGTTCAGTGCTGCTTTGAGAGGCGATTGCATGCTGCGTCGTGTCCAGACTCTTTGGCCCCGACCTTGGCTCCATTCATTTGAATGAGAAAGAGCCTTTTCACTGGATGGTGTTGTAGTCACAGAGGAGCTGGACTCAACTCTCCTCTGTCTTGCCTTGGGCTTCACAATAACTCATTGCCAAGGGACAAATATTCTTTTTTACTGCAAACCTATAAGCTCGGCTAGGATAAATGATTTTCTTGCAAAAGTTAACGTTTGTCTGACTTTTAAGATTTGATCGGAAGCACATGTGGAGAACACCTACGATTATACATCCGTAGCTGTTAAGTTAAACAATGCGTGGTGTTTTTTTGTGTGGTCACAGATAGATTTGTCATCTTTTAAACTAAATTGATTCTTCCTTCTGCTCTGGTGAACCTCAAAAGCTTCGATCTGCGCAACAGAAAACACGTCTGTCGTTCAGAGATGACGAAAGCACAGTGTCACGTCAGGCATGCCCTTTTGCAAGAGTCCAAGGCTCAGATCAGCTGCATTGTGTGCTTCTTCCTCAGTATATTGTACAGGCGTCATAGCACAGGCCCCTCTGCCCTCATAAACACATCCAGAAGGGAGTGATTACTTCTCAAGATGTGGAGATCGAGGACTTGCCAATTCATGCCTCTTTATGAGTGTTTTGGCATGACTGCCTGTTCCGCTCCGCAATGCTTTTGTTCCTCTTGTTAGAAGAGATGCTTAACCCAGGGACCCTGTGGGCCATGTGTCTATGTCACCTTGAGCTGAGCGACTGGGCCGAGAGGAACAGCCCTGTGGGTTTCTGTGTTTGTGTCTCCCTCTAATGAAATGCACCATATCAAGTGTCCCCAAATTAGTAACAGTGTTGCAGGTCGTAAAACATGGCATCTCCTTTTATCCGCAGTGACACGACCATGCCCGCATTCTCTCATGTTGCAACATCAGGAATGCATTTGCATCTAATATGGGGCTTCTTAGCCATGTTCATGCATTTTTGAGGAGACCAATTTGTCCCCAGATTGTGAAATTTGAAGACGTAATAAATCAGGACATTTCGCAGGGATATTATGAGTGGTTGAAGTGTGGGCTTTGGAAAAGGATGAAAAAAATGTGTGCTCAGTCATAAGAAAGATTTTTATTTTTCCTCTCTTGGATAGGACCTCTGAATAAAAGCCAAGAAGCAAGTTTGTCATTATAAAAGGCACAGATAAGCTTTGATGAGTCAGTCCTTAAAGCTCAAGTACGTCTTACTTCATCTTCTTCCCTTCAGATCTGCATTTAGTGATCAAACCTAATTGCCGTAATGCTTCCTGCCCACACAAAGGAAATGTCATATGTTTTTATGATGCTTTATTCCTGATTATTTCTCCATACACACACCTCAGATTCAATTTATGTTCGGGTAAGAAATAATCGAAAATTTGACACCTCTGGAAAACTCCATCGACTGATGATGATCAAAAGATATGAATGAAAGCTCCAAATCAGCTATGAGCAATAACCTGAGGGAATGTAACCCTTGTGCATTGGACATAAAAGTGTTTTTTGATATTTTCTATTCATAATACAAATCAACAGTGTAGAGCACTGGTTCCAAAACTGGGTGTCCCGACCCCCTCTGGGACTTACCAAACTTTAAATTTCTCATAGGATTAAAGCAAATTGAAGACCTGAACACAAGTTATTTGAGTCTGATGAATTTATCAGTTTAATTAATTGGCAAGCTATAGACGCATTGATATTTATCTGTTTTGCCATATTTTTTTTTTCTAATTTGTGCTGATATGAAAATAGCTTTAACAGAATGTACAATGCAGAACAAGATGCATGGAGTGATTTATACTGTACTAAAATTCATCCAAATTGTTCATTTTACACAGACTTACTGAAGTTTTTGCGTTCTCTATTTTGGTAACCGAGATCCATTCAATATGCCTGTGAGTAAGGGGGTAGTCAGTGTACTCACTGACTGTTCCCTAAAGAACAAAGTTGAGAACTACTGCAGTGGAGCGAATCACATATAAGAAATATTTTTGCTATTTATGCAAAGTAGTTTAGTGCTTATTTCAGCCAGTGTATCTGCTCACTTTAGTGTACCGGAGTCTCTACGGCGACCCTCTGGAGTCAACAAGGCTGAAAAATGAAATCATCACTACTCCTCAAAGAGCAACTCATCTCCTGAATACCTATCATTTTAATTATATTGCAGAAATACTACTGGCTCTTTTCCCAGACCTATACGTACAGAGTGAGTCGCACAAGATCAGGCTTGGCAAATGTTTATTTTCTCCAAATACTGAATGGGACCCTGGGGATATTATGCTTCATTCCACTTTGTCTTTCACTTCAAAGACACTGCTGGGAATCAACTGGCATATTTTACTGAGCTTACTTGTCTTATGAACAACTGCTAGAAAAAGAGAAGAACATATTATATAACCTACCCTTTTTAATTTTCATATGCTGTCGAAATTAATAGAACAGATCCACACAACCCAACAAGCAATAAAAACATAATTTCTGATACTTAGGGATCTTTATTTCCCATGGCCATGTCCTGGCTTCATACCGACAGACCTCATAAATTAAGACATGTAGACAAATTATGCACCATGGCATTAAAAAAAAAAAAAAAAAATTGACGACAGAAATGTGAGCTGTGTGTTCAGCAGCATGCTGTTTGACTCTTTGGCTCTAAAACAGAGCTTTTATTATTCTGCTTCTTCCCGGTACTCCTCAAACAAACTCTCACACTCTCTTAATTAAATCCTCGATAGAAAATGTGTTTGTGGAAAGAAAGGAGATATTCCGTGCTGAAAACACTTTCGCAGACAATTCATGGCCCTTTGTTTTCCCAAAGAGGGCTGCGCTCACTCCAACCCAGATTGTGTCTGTGTTTGTTGGCTTATAAGTGGGAGAATTTATTTCCAACAGACTTTTTTTTCCCTTGTCAGTGTCTTGCAAGGCTGTGGTGAATTTTTACACTGCTGAAAGCTGACAGTCAAACAGAGACCCAGCAATTAAAATACTCAAGGCATCCAGGTTTTCATACCTGACATTGTGGTGGAATTTTACAACACTAATGAGGCATGCTTCTTTCCCCGGTCAGGAGTTGCTTCCGTGGAAAAGGTTGCATTCTTGGTGTGTTGGCAGCTCTCACCACCTCTAATGATTCATGTCTTTCAAATGGATGTTTGTGAGAGAAAAAATTAAGTTTGTAAAATATCTCAGTTCCAAGGTTTTTCTGGCAGGGAAAGATAAGAGGTTTGCTCAGTGAACTACCTATTCCTTTATTTTTTTTAGGACACTGTAACCATCTGGTCTCTCTCAAAGTGAGATATCTTCTTTTTATCAAGTTACTTAATCTGTCTTTAGTTTACATTTAGCCAAAGTAAAAATAACCCCAGACGTCATTTGTACAAGGAGTTTATTAAATCCAATATTAGGGCTTATGTTGATCAGTGACCTGTAGTGGCAGCAGTAATTATGGTGGGAGAAAAGTAAGATTATGTAGTGTAAAGAGCAACAAAGTCCATGTCTGGAGGAGGTCTGGTAGATGGATGGGTCAAACAAATGTAGGACTTAGACCCAGGAGGCCGCTGCTCCTCTCCTGGGTGAAACTGTATGTCAGGTTGACTCATTTTATCAAAGTATGTCACGTTCATAACATACTTAACAAACGTGACATTTGTAACTTAGGTCAACTTATGTACATAAGTAACACCCTAGTAACCAAAGAATAAACAGGGCCAAAAACCAAATATCCTATAATTTATTACAAAATACCTTGATATCACATATGATTTCTGATAAACAATCAGCAATAACATAGACTAAAAGTGTAAAAGGCAAATACCAGCCTGTCTAGTAGGTTCTCAGAATTAGTTCATCTTTCAAACCAAGAAAAGGCAACACTTTGCTATATCACAGAATCCCATATTTTAGACAATATCTAGCCTAATATGATGATATTGATTTAATATTGATATATTGCCAGCTTAATAACTATCGGCCGATGTAATCAAAGGATTTTAGGACCTGTTCTTCAACTTTCAAACGGCTGTCAGCGGTTTAGATGTCATCACATGCTAATGCAGAATACAATAATTGTTTGATTTCAAGTTAAAAGGCATTCTTACTCCATTATCACACTTGGGGCCTTGATCCAAGAGTGAAAAAGCCACGGACTAAATCATGCATAATGCTGCTTTCTTGCACATGTTTTTGGGGTTTGGGATCATTTTGGCACAGCATACCAGTGAGTCCGTGACAGTCTGTTGTGTTGTAGCGACAGGCCTGTAGTGATTGACACATTTCAAGTGGGATTTGCTGGAATTGAAAGACCATGAGTGCATTAGGAGTAGGGACACGGCGCCAAAGGCAACACCTGTAATATGAGTTGCATGTTTCAAACAAAGTAGCATTACAGTCACTTTCAATCTGTATGAAAATGAAACATAGCGGGCAGTTAATTCCAGAGAAATATAAATCTGCTAATGCTTTCCCATGCCGTGACACTCTGTCATTCATGTGTCTGGTGATTTTTATTTACCAAAACAGTGAGATGATGGGAAATTTGTCTTTTCATTCCATGCACTTAGTGTTCAGAGGCCGAATACCCTCCGTTAGGTGGAGCCCAGAGGAGCGGGGAGCAGGAATGCAGCAGGGATGGTAGCTCTGAGAGTGTATTTACTGTAATGAGAAGCAGACAGGAGGGACTCTGAGCTGCTATTGTTGTGCACAGGTTTGCTTTGGATTCCTGTCTCACCCCTGCAGGCTACAGACCCATGAATATTTAAATAGGAAAGGGACTTCCTCTAAACATCAATCAAAAGCCTATCTATTCAATTACTGGCCTCAGATCTGAGATGTTCAACCAACAGCAGCTTCTGATGAGAAGAAAATCTGCCTGTGGCAATGCCGGTGAATATACCAACCATGTGGACAATGAGTCAATTAAAAACAGCCCCGCAATAGCTGGCAGACCTTCCAGAGAGGAAAGTCACTGGATACATTCAGTGACACTGCACTTGGAGGAAATTTATAAGAAGTTTTTTAGTCAATTCAAAGAGGATCAGAATACAGAAGAAAATATTTAAGAGAGAAGAAATATAATCCCCTTTTCTTGTAAAGAAAAAAAAAGTGTACCCGTTTTGAAGGTTTAACTTAATTCAGCGTTTTCTCATAAAGTATGTTGAATAGGCTCAAATTCAAAGGCGCTCTCTCCCTGAACACATTTCATCCTTGATAAATGCCAGAGGCCAACACTATTTCTTTTGTATGAAAAGAGCAAAAGAAAGCGATAGAAAGCGAGCGAGTGGGTGTGTGAGAGAGAGTGGGAGTGGAGGACTCAGATGGGATCAGATAGACAAACAGTAATGTAAAAATATATATATGAGAAAGGAGCGACGAGAACGAAAAACAACAGTGCTGGACACCTGTTCAAAGACAGCGGTATCAGGCCTTTGCCATGGGAGAAAGATGACTCACGCTGGCAGAGGATCAGATGATTGGAAGTGTGTCATTTAGCAGCTCCGACATCTCTGTCAGTGAGCGATTGCACACAATAGTCCCATGATCTTTTTCAACCACAACAACAACACGGCTCAGCCTGCAGAGAGGCTATGCTTGACACAAACCTATCCTCTGCTAACAAGAGCCAGACACATCAGCCAGAGTGCTATTCTTGGCAGCCAGCACTGGTCGACTATGAAAGACAGATCGTGCAGCAAGGCCAGAGGACTACTAGAGGGATTTTTCGGCAACCACTGTAGCGGTTAGTCAAATGCAATGTTTGGCTTTTGTATTATCTTTACATATTGTGGCTTCCTGTTCATGATTTGGTCCTTTTAATTGACTTAATCAAACATCAGAGTGTTGTGCCCTGCAGCAAGGGGTTCATTTACTCTTCTGAACATAAGAAGACTACAGAGGAGTTCACAGAAACACAGCGACAGGACAAATGACAAGCGAGAGGGCTTAAACACTATTTTCTGATTAAAGGAACAGTTTGACCTTTGGTTTTTCACTTCCTTGCCAAGAGTGAAATAAGAAAGTCAATACAATGTAATATATGTAAGATTACAGTCAAGAGAGAGTTTAACTTAGCTTAGTTTAGCTTAGCACAATTAAGTGGGAACACCTAGCCTGGTCCTGCTAATAGATAATAAGGCATGCTAGTTTACAAATGACATTTTTTATCATGTTTTTAAACCCTACAGGAGATGAAATGTAGCAATTGACCAACTAAAATGACTTATTTTTCTTTTCTTTTTGAGAAATAGTCCTTTTTCCAATATTTATATTAAGATAACCTAAGCTAACTTAAATGAGGTGATGCTTATATAAGTTTGCAAGAAAGCTCCATATTAACACACTTCTTTTGGTGGTATTCAAAAGTTAACTGAAAGTTTACACATTTTACTTTGTAGTTTTATGTCAGAGGAACATGTTGTTAGTCTAAACAGCCATATCTTTTTCTTTTAATGACATTATGCCTACAGTTCCTGCATCATGTTACTTGCTTGCTAGCTTGCTAAATTGCTAACCTTTGAGTATCCATCCTGACCAGCATTAATCTCAAGCCCATTCACTTATGTTAAGCATAGCTTGTACATGACTTCCTATGTTGTAACCACCAGAACACGGAATTCATTTGGAAGCAGCATGTTTTCCCATCAAAGTCATGGCAGGAAATCAAAAAAACGAAATATAGAATTATTGCTTTACTTGGTTGGAGTTATTAGTCTGTCTCTGCTGATGTGGTCAGTGGAACACTTACAGTTCTCTGGTGAATTTGGTGTCTCCACGATACCAAAAAATATACTTATGAGGCTGTAAAAATACATCCATGGAGCATCTCAGCATTTCATCACCTGGATAATGATGTTAACAGCTTAACCTATAGACAGTTTGGCTCACGTTCCTCAGTTTCTTTATCGATTCCTGGCATTATTTACTGATAGGGGTATGAGCTACTCATAATCAAACGCTGACTGCTTGAAACAAAGTTTGTTTAAAAGTATGATTAATTGAAACGCACTCCAGAAAGCCACTAAACAGATGATGGTAAAATATTGTCAGAGCATGAAAAGAATCTGCAACGCATTAAGCGTCTTGCTTGGAGGAGCAGATGAAAGGCGCTGCCCTTGTATTAAAAGAACTGCTGGGGAGGTGAAGGATTCTCCTCAGGAGAAATCAGAAACACTCTTTTCCCACTGGCGTACTGACAATAACTCACCGGGCTGTCAATCCATTTTAATCAAATTACTATGATGTTTCAAACAGTCTATTTTGAAACTGGAATGACATAAGTCTGAGAGATCGCTAGTTTCACATTGTGACGGCTGGTTCCAATCAGATCTGCACAATATTTCATTGTCTTTGGATCTTTGCTTGAAAGGATGTGAATATGAGGGCAGATGAGCACACAGATGAGCTGAGTTGAGGAGGATTTTTGGCAACATCGTATATTCAGACGTGGGAATAGAAAGGGCTAATAGACATGGAACAAATCATGTGTAAGTTGCTGCTGAACTGAAAGAGGAGGGTGTTTGTTTGTCTAGGAATCTAACAGGAACTATGTGGGCTTTCAGGAATCATGTCTCCTGAGGTGCACCTCTTAGGCCAAATGACAGCTTATGTTGCCTCGTGTGTCGAGTAATTACACATCAAGCAATTAAAAAAAGCCTCAAATATGTCTCCGCAGTCATCAGATGGGATTGGAGAGCGAGCTTAGGGCGGAAAATTATACTCTAGGTTTCTGTCACAAGTGATGAAAAGCAGATTGTCGTCAGATAAGTAGCTGATAATGTCATTTATCCCAAAGGTGGGACGTGGTTAACAGCCACTTACCATCAAAGCGTGGAAAAGACAGATCATCCCTCGTCTGGCTTGCTCTGCAAACCTTCCTAACATGTATACCATATGTTTTTTTTCTCCTCCCGAGTGTCATAAACATGTTACAGGCTGCGCGGGCACACTGGCCTGTCCCGACACTGAATTTACAGGATTCCCTCAGCTCACCTAAATCTCAGGTCCACTCAACACCTCGATGCAAACGGAAATGTTTATGTTGCAAACAGGCTCGGAAAAGCACACTTGCAGCGGTGCATTTAGACAAGGGATTTATGAACAGGATGTTACCATTTCATTTTACTGATCTGCCTTTAACACTGTATCAGGATATAAACACCTTATTCTGTTAATACCAGTGGTGGACAAAGTATTCAGATCCTTAAGACCACAGTGGGAAATTACTCTTCTACAGGCAAAAGTCCTAGATTCAAAACTTAAGTAACAGCCTAAAAATGAACTTAAAGTATCAAAAGTAAAAGCAGTCATAATACAGAATGGACCCACTACGATTTATATATATATTACCAATATACACTATTATAAAATTATTTGCATTGAGTTATAGTTTTAATTTTGTAAAGATAGGGCTTTACATAACATGGACATAACATCTAAATAACTCAAAATTCTACTTAAGTGCATTGCTTGAGTAACTGTATTTAGCTGAGTCCACCAGTGTTTAAAGCCAGTACAGACGACCCTTAAAGTTCTTAAATATCTTTTGTTATGTGAAATGGGACGCTGATAAATGATTTTTTTCATCAGTGTTTCATGATGTTTCTTCCTTCAGTGGTGTGTCTGGAGTATATATACCATCATGCTCTGCTCCCTGTCCTCCTCAGGCTGTGAGACAAACAAGACCCGGCTGTGCCTGTGAGCACGCTGAGGCAGGAAACGGTCAGCCATCACCCAGGTCATAAATTGAAGTCATTAAAGTATTAGAAGTTGCTTGTACTGTGTATTATAGTGTGATACGACATATTTTAATGGGGTTTTATGGCTTTGTTCAAGGTTAGATATGTGTTTAATTAATCTTCTTTATAGATCAGTAATGACGTTAAAGAGAGCAACATTTGGCTGCAGTTTGAGGCAAAATGAGAAGGTTTTTTTTTTTTTTTAAGCTGATAAACTCAGAAAATCTCCTAAAAATGTCTGACCTTGACTTGACTGTCTTTTATCCTTGTGAGTTTAACACTACAGGCTGTTTTCACATTCCTCTACTGGAGAGGGAGATATCTATGCACTTCCCTCCAATCTGAGAGTCAAATATAGCAACATTAACTACATCACAACTTTAAAAGATAATCAAAAGCTGTAAAAGAATCTCGTCTCGACGGGGACCTTATCGTTTATGGAATTAGTCGTAAGATAAGTGCAGACATAATGGCTTAATGGTTCCTGGGGAAGCACTAAAGGGTTATTCCATATGATAGTCCTTGTTGGGGGGCTCCTTAATGTGATTTTTGGATAAATGGCAATAAAGACTTGAAAGGAAAGTGATATGAAGAATCAAATGCAACGTGTTCCCTGCCTCACATTCAGCATGTTAACCTGTTGGTCAGGGGACATTGACTACATTTATCCAAGGGCCAACACTGTAGGGCCTGAACTGTGTCATAAAGAAAATATAATTTACTTATGCATAGTTTGCGTATCAGTGTTAGATATATTCACTTAATAACTAAATACATGCTAGTTTGATTTACCTACATCAGTGTCACTTGATTCCTTATCAACATTGGAAATCCAAAATGCAAACAAGATACTTAACTAAAACTATAAATGTCATTATAAATATTCTAAGT
>JAOWBC010000002.1:15303903-15325186 GCA_028566105.1 Hypoplectrus providencianus | reverse complement strand
AAGAGAACAATGAATCTGAAAGTATAATCCATGTCTCAGTTGTCCAGTTGTTCGCTGACTAGTTCTCAAATGAGACACCAGCAAGAAAAACAACTTTTTATTTTTTATTTTGTAACAATTCAAGGTAACCCAGGACGAGTTATTGTTATAAAAATGGTCACTTTAAGGGTAAAATACCGGAATATTTCTTCTTTTTTTTTTTTTTTTAGTTTACACTTCAAGTCATTGTGCACTTGGTACTTGTAGCTTACAAAGAATGTTCATTTTACAAAATACAGTATAAAATTCTTTAAATTGGCTTTAGCTGCTTATGTTACTGCAACAACAATGGTAATAAATATCAAATAACATTACTCATTCGAGAAGTAATACTATCGAGCCTTTACCTTTCATACTTTCTGCTTATTATAATTATGTATTAAGTATCATTTTATACTTAATTTATACTTACCAAGTCTTTACTTGGACTTTTAAAGAAGCATATTCATATTTAAAATTAATTTAAAAAAATATTCCCCAATTACCCAAGTGCAGTTATCTGTTGTGTGTGTTTATATTGTGTATATTGTTTCTTATTTTAGATTTCTTATTGTTTAAAGTGTAAAATACATTTTTATATTTCTTGTTCACATTTTTAATGCATATTTATATATTTCTTTTTGTTTCTATTTCATTCACGTTTCTTTCTACTCTTCCTATATTTTGCCTCTGTTGCACTGGAAATTTCCCATTGTTTGGACTAATCTTATCTTATATTGGTAATTTCATTACATGACCCACCACTGATTACACTGAGGGGTGATATTATATTTCCCACAATACACCTCTCCAGTCCACAGTATTAGAATGATTGAAGAGATATTGCACTGGACTGTATTTGATTGTGCAGGTGTATTTTACAAGCTGTTAACCCTGTTTAGATGAAAGAATCCTGTTATGGTTTTATTATCGCAGCTCTGACTCGTGCAACCCCAGAAAGCGTTTCCAGGCACACAAAAATAACGCTCCCTGCGGAGACACGGAGGCAGAGGAAATTGTTACTAAAATGAAAGACGGAGAAAACAAACACAATTGTCTTGTCTGTCTTTGGATGTGGCGGTGCTTTTACTCCGATGTCCTGGTGTTGCTGCTTTGAAATCGCAGCACTTATCAAGCTTCTCACTTTGTCAGCCTTTAAAGAACACGAGACGAATACTAAGCTTGTCAACGGCATTGTAGCTCGGCTGCTTGTGTGATGTGTGGCATGTTCTCAGGTCTGTCCATGTGTTCTGGTCTTCATTAGACTTCCACTGAACATCTTTTGCGGCCTGACAGAAAGATCCTTTCATGTGTCCCCTGCCTGGTCCCACTCACCAGAGCCTAACCAGAAACATGCCACTGCCCTGGGCAAGGTCAGATTTCTCACCATACCACAGCACTAAAGCAGCATAGCCTCTCGTAATGGAGGAGGAGGGGGAAACACTGTGGTTATTTTTCATCAATCTCACAGACAATATATTCCATCTCATCATATTGAAAGAGTACCAGCTCGAATAGATTTCTTCCATGTGGTAGTAATCTGGAGCGAATGCCTGGCTCTGCTCGATGATCTCACTGACCTGAAACTCACAGGAGAGCAACGTTTGCTTTCAGGTTACGATCGGTGTCATTAAAGGGGAAGCAGAGTCCATCCATTTTATTTTTTTTGTCCCGTGCTTCAAAGTGATGCCATGCTGAGATCGTACCTTTCATCAGAACTTAAATTCCAGCCGTGCTTTATGGCGTAATGTTACAGTTGATCTGTCAACTATTGCAGGATGACCCATAAAAGTGGCTTAGATTTGATAAATTGTAATGCACGGCTCATTGCGATGTTAATCTGCAGAACGGGTGCAAAGGGGTCAGAGGAAATGTGTGGGAGAAACAGCCTATCTTTGTTGCACCCCTCTGAATGGACTCACTGTGTTATCCTCAGTTGGGCTAAATTGAGGGCTAATGTCAACCAGAAGACGGGTAAATATTTAATTGACCAGGATTATTCGGAGAGCCAAATGAATAATATTGTTTTCAGAAATATTTGTTCGAATTTGAAAGCGATATCCCCTGCCTGACTTTCACAATAGGGATGTAATGTCATGCAAAGTGAATAAGCCCTCACTGGCCTTGTACCATAAGAGACAAAGCTTTTGTACCGACGACTGGCCTATTATTTAGTTGTTGCATTTTTTTTCCTTTCTTTTATGTCCTCGGAGACTTGGACGTCTTGCAACATGCCTCAAAAGAGGCTAGAGGCTCTTTTGTTTTGAGGTTTTCACACTTGAGGGCCATGGTATTTGGTGTGTGTAGAGAGGGACTGTGACAGCCTGAAAGGGAGAGGGGCTGGGCTGGCTCGTACAGAAAGGAGCCTTGGCTAAACACTGGCCCGGCTCCTAGAAAAGAGAGAGGGATTAGCGTGCACAGACCAAGAGGAACTAATCTCCTGTGACATAATAGAACTGTACATAAACAACATCCCTGAGAAGTGAGCGGCGAAGCATTGACTGACTGAAGAGGCTGAGTGTGTGAAAACAAGGGCTCAGAGTTATTTGGTGCTCGCTGTGGAAAGTGGTGACGAGAACTGACTTTGAATCTGAACATCTGGATGGCAACGACGTTTTAACAAATACATACACTTATTAAAAAGGCAAGCAAACACACAGTGGATACAGAGCAACCAGTCATTTAAAGGCACTCTATGTAGTTTTCTATTGGGGTCACTCAATCCAAATTTGGTAACACTATGAAGTAACATCGTATCTGTCGATCAGCGGGAATGCCGTCGAAGAGGCTGCAAACTTAGCTAGTTCCTTTAATAGCTCAAGATCAGGGTGTCCATAAGCTAAAAACCTTTATTCAGTTAAAATATATAGTTTTGAGCAACCATGATCTGAAAAGCACATTGTAAAAACTCTGGCTTTAAAACTAGATAATAGGTTAAAGAATGACACAAATTTGGTTATAATTACAGACCTTTCTAGGTTTGTAAATCATTCAAACATTTGGGAAAATATATGTAAAGTTGAACAAAGATCCCTTTACTTTCAGTCATTTTAATGTGATAATATCACACCTTACACCTTTAACTCCAACATATATGATAGTGATTAACCTCCAACAACTGAATAGGAAACTTTGCCTTTTTTAGCAGCACGCTGTAATAATATTTGTCAATTTGCGGATACTCATTTTGTATCTGAAGAGAATTAGAATTGTACATGGCTCAAGGAGTAAAAAAAATATTAAAGAAATGAATCAAAATCCAGAATAAAATGCATCTTATTAATGCTGAGAAGCCAGATGAACCACAGAAAAGTAAAAAATAAATAAATAAATAAATAAATAAATAAATAAAATTCATTAACAACTACTCATGCTTTTCCTGCTGCTGAATTAATTTTTGTTACCTTTGTGTGATATTTGTTAGTATAATTATCTTTTGTTCTGTTTAGGGGAAAAAAAAAGGATTTGAAAGAACAGAAATTGGATCCAACCACTAATGGATTCCCTGCATGTGAGTTATTTTTATTAAAACAACAACCTGAAGCCATTTAGAGGTAAAAAATAATCATAATAAAGGCCTGGTTTGGTAGATGCAGATGTTTGAATACCAAAATACATAAAATTCAGGTTCATCAGCTCAGTGCCAGACTGTTAAACAACAGCATGTGGAGGATGAGTGCACTTCTTATGAGTCACCTTGGCCAAAGCATCAGCAAAATGATCTAAAATCTAATGACAATGTCTCATGCAGTATATCTGTGCAGCAAATATACCTTCCCCTCATTGAAACTGCTCTCAGCAACACTGTCAGGTTAACTTTCCCAAATACACAATAAAAAACGCAGTATAAACGGTGCTATTGAACACCGGATGTTCTCTTCTCTTACAGTTCGTGTCCTAAAACGGCTCTCATCCGACATACGCAAATAACTCAGCTTGCGGTTTTGAGCACACAAATCAAGCACTCCGTACATATAGGATTAACTCTCACAATGTCACTCTTAGCTTCATTTTCTTGTAAACATTTCCACTTTTCATTTTACGAGGGTGAAAGGCTGCAGAGCAGAGGAGGGATTTAATGCCTTTCAAACACACGAGCGCTCTGAGAAGCGGCGCATTATGCTAAAGGCCGCCCGACCTCAGCGATGGTATTTTGCTCGGGCTGTTGAGCTAGATGACCTGTTTATTTGGACTCGCAGAGCACATGTCTCAGGCCCCTGGACCGATCAGTGAATATGCTGTACGCCGAGTCGGCCACGATGGCTTTCACGGCCAAAATAAGCAACATTAACTGCCAAATAGTTGAGCACTGGGAGGAGAAGCATGTCTATTTACTGCTCGCTTACACAGCTTCAATTAAACAAACAGCAAAGGGGAAACTGGTTAAGGATTATTTTATTACTTAGCATTTTGTACAGTTTCTACCATGGAAAAATAACATGTAACATAAGACTGTATTTACAATTCCATTTTTACAAAATGTCTTTACAAGATTTTTTTTGCCGTTTGTTCAAAAACTTGAGACTAGAACACACGAAACATACACATTCACACACATCCAAACCAAACTTTGTAATACACACATAAATAAATATAGACATTCACTGACTGTTCCACGACAAATATTTCTACAGCCAAGAACATGTACAATTCATCATTTCCACACGAGTTATAATTTCATTAATAAACATTACGTATTACTCCCAATATAATTCTTTGTTAATCTGTTAATGAAATATTGCTAACATACTGAAAAGAGGTAACACAGACATCATTTCATGCCAACAGAATGCTAACGGTTGTCATGCGAAAAACCATTACAAGCTTTCAATTTGAAGCCCGTAATTCATTTACAGTTCAAAAAATCAAATGTACTACATGCAACATACTATGTGAAATATTCTGGGTTAGACAACAATGACTTTAGTTACATTATCCATCAGTACGGACTGTTTGCCTAAGCGCCTCTTTAATGGGTAACACATAATAAATAGATGAATTTCTACCTTTCGTTCTTCATGAATAAACAATTGTATGACAGTTCTGGCATTTCCTTCCATCCATGTTCAACCATCTTCTGAATCGTGACCTAAATCTGACAATAACTGGCTGCGTGTGAGGACAACCTGGACTATTTTAGGGCTTCTTGGGTCTCTCTTTTACCTGGAATTTCATAACTTCCGGATGAGTTTGAGGATGAGTTTTGGGGGAGCTGTGGTACTACTATAACCAACGTGGTATATGAGAGCTTGCGGTAGAAATTTCACTGTACAGACCAACCCGTCCGCTGACATGTCTCAGTCAGGGGGAGAGGGGTTGAGAAGGAATAGCTGATGTGTTGCGGAGCCTGGAGAAGATGGACCCATATTTCACGAGCAGGGGGGTCAGTTCATGGTCGGGTGCGCTGTGTTTCTGTTTGGTTCCACACATTCCTTCCCTGACAGACAGGAGCAGAGAGCCGCTGGAGCTTCTCCCCATTGGGTTTGCCTCGACTTGCAGCTCAGTGCCTCTCTACTGTCGGCTTCTGGTGGTGAGAGTGGTGCTGCCGCAGCCTGGGCCCTGGAAAACACACATTATAACACATCTGTCAGACACAGTTTGACTGCTCTTCCATGCAGTATAAATGTGCTTGTTTTGCTCCTGGCTGCTGCTGATGCATTACAGTGTTTAACCTGTTATCTAGGTCATAAATACTTTTTACATCCTCCTCCTTTTGCTGAGCTAAACACCCAGCCCTAAGTGGGCCTTTTCTGTAAAAAAAATAATGCTGCCTAACACAAAGTAATGTGGCGGAAGCGCAGCATCTTTTCTTAAAACTGCTGATGTTTTGGCAACTTGGGGGCAGAGGATATAAGCTGTAGACATTAGGACTCACTCATATCATCCAGAACTTTCCAAGGTACTTAAATAATCTTGATATTTCACATCATTAACACCCACAGTAATCAATTTATCTTGATTTTATCATCTGTTTATCATATTTTTTTTAATGTTTTGGGGATCAACAGAGCAAATGTCTAGCTGTTAGCTTAGCTTTTCTGTTGTCAGATACCAAAAGTCAACAAACAAATGTGGTGATGGGATTTTTTCATTTTAAATGTGAAAAGATTTTTGGGATACATGAGTTATTTTGTATATATGATATTCCTCTACTGGTCCCAAAACAGGGAAATGTTACGTTGAGGTTTAGTGTGTGTGGTCTTCTGGGAGAAGTGCTAGTTGTACATTCCGACTGCTACAGGAAAAATAACCTATCTATGTTGGATATCAAGCAAATTTCTCAAGAGCTACAGTTTTCTGTTAGCATTGAGCAGGAACAGCCATCAAACCCGACACGAAATGGTTAAACAGAATCACATAAGTGGACGTGATTTGGCACAAAAGAGACCAAAGTATTGATAAATCCAGCATAAAATGACTTTAACTGAGCTAACCAGGCATGACGCATTCATCCTGTGAGTTGTTTGGCAGCTGACAAAGACTTACGGTGTTGAATGACTGGTAATATGTTCGGGGTCTGGAAGGTCTTGACAGTGGCGGGACCTTCCCCTCCAGTTGTTATGACCTGCACCTCCAGTCTGTAGTACGTGGATGGCCGTAGGTTGGACACGACGAGCAAGTTGTGATCCTGCCAAGAGAGGGAGGGGAACAGAAGAAGACACGCAATCAGATGAAATACAACAGAACGCGCCTTTGGATCTGACAGGACTTGAATGGGCCGTAAAGCAGCCGCGGAGCTGTCTTTGCACAAGCCACAGACAAAAACAAAGACTTTGTTTTCATAAGGCTTGCTGTCTCTCCTCTTTTGCTGCCAGCCTGATAAAGTGTGCGGTGGGTGGTTTTATTTATAGACAAGCTCCAGAGGCTGGGTGGTGCAGATAGGCGGAACGTGTTGTTGATGGAGCAGATTATGTCAAAGAGCGGCTTTTTCGGAGCTCTCACGGAGGATGAAAGAGGAAGACATGATGGCAGATGAAAACGAGGAGGAGGAGGACTTCCAGCAGGACACAACACTTCCTCAGATCTTTCCCTATGCCTGTCTACACACCGCCACTTATCACAAGATTCATGCAAAGAGGCCACAACTGTGTTATCCTGAGATCACCCTCACCTCTGACAGACGCTGAGAGATGAACTGCTGAAAATAGAACATACCTTCCTACTACAAGGGACATTTACAGAGTCTATATGACAGCATGGTCCCTGTGGGACACGGAGACGTATTCAATATGCAGCATTTGAAATCAGCCTTACCGGAGGCAGGATCTGGGACTGGGAGATGATGCTGTTTGGCAGGCTGTTTTGCCGGCTTTCGGTGGTGATCTCGGCCCAGGTCACCTGGAAACCTGTGATTCGCTGATGGGGGGCCACCCTTGACACACGCCACAGGAAGTTGCCGGTGATGTTTCCCTCAATGATGGAAAAAGATGCTGTCAGGTTTTCCGGCTTTGCCAAAACCTTTGGAAGCCCTGGAGCTGTGAAGAGGAAGGTGTTCTTAGTCAGGGTCTGGATATTATAACGAAATATCCGACATTTAGGGAATAAGTTTAAATTCTTTCTTGCAGAGGGTAGCAGAGTAGTCACTCAAAATATAAAATAGCTCAGAGAATGCCAGTCCTGGAGCCAGTAAAAGTGCAAACAGATCCTAGGTCAATGAAGTAAAACATAAAATGCTGTGAAATATTGTGTCTTGCGCTATATAAATGGATTCATACTGATCAAATGAACTGATTATTCTCTTTTTTTTTTATGATTTTCTAAATATACTGAAATCGTGTGTAACTCCTATGGTAAGAATAAACCGTTTTTAATTATGGATTATTGTTTAGGACAACATGCTAAGAATTAGGTGCTTTTGTCAGACTGCTGATGCAAATTAGCTTACAGCTATATCTGGTGCAATATATCAACTTTGCATTAAATCAGCAATAAAGCATGAATAAATAAAGATGCGCTACGAATTTCAGAATGCATTCACCAAATATGTGGACACTGTGACGAGAGCTTGTAAGAGTTTAGATTCTCCTGTAGAGCAAAGCCCTGATTGATCAGAACTCCATTCAGAAAACACACATTTAAAGGTGGTTTACTTGTCATCTTGCAAACACACATGACAAAGCCCAAATCAAACTTTTACACATTAGCATCATGATGTAGTTTTTGGCTTGCTTTTGATCTGTTTATCGCAATTAAAATCACTGCAAAATCTGTTGCAATTCTTGGGAAGGTGAAAGTCAGTGAGCTGTGTGTGATGTTATGATCCCAATCATGATTATGTTTGGTTTGCAACATAGGTGAGACTTCCACAGTAGATATAAGGTAGCAATAGTTGTGATTTCGGATGATGATGGAAAGAAATAGAGGTTTCTACACCAGCACATTTCACGCAAGTACCACAAACACTATAATATTAGAAGACTGCTGCTAGGTGTATTAAGATTCCTGTTTCCAGTCTTTGTGTTAAGATAAGATAACTAGCTTCTGGCAGTAACTTCATATTTACCACACAGATATGAGAGCAGCATCTGTCTTTTCCTTTAACCTTTGGCAAGAAATAATAAATGTATTTCCCAACATATCCAACTACAGATCGATTTCAATATGCCCTGTGTGTGTCAGAGAGCTGAGCACTCACCTCCCTCCCCCGGGCAGGGGATGTGTTTGTGAGTCTTGCTACGGATGGTAGCACATGACGGCGTGAGGAAGGTGGTGCTCTCGTCCTTGGAGCGTCTCTTGGACTTCAGCATGTGAACAGTGACTTTGTACTTGCAGGAGAACAGCAGGCCAGGGAGGTTGATGTAGTTCTCCTGAGCCAAGAAACACATTATTCAGCCATGATGACTTTGACATGTCACCCAGGTCAGGTCCCATGGAGCTTCAGAGATAATTAAATACACAGTGCCGGGGCAGATCACATTCCCGCTCAGGCCTCAGGAACATGCCCCACATTACAGGACCACTTTGAACACTCACATGGTAGGGGTTAGACCACTATCCTTTTATTCAACTTACAATATAAATGATTTTTTATAGCTTCCACATGTGGAGTGAACACGACTCAATTAAGAAGCAGCAATCAAAGGGAATTTATGTGTAATTTTGAGGGGATTGGCCTGTAAAATCCCTGTTAATGAATTTTGTGCTGCAGTCTTACACTTTACACTCATTTTGAACTTTATTCATCGATTGATCTTAACACACATAAAAAAAATCTAAAACCCCCCCAAAAAACGCCTTTCTCATTTCATTCAAGGAAACCAAAATAAGAAGAAATCCTGCTGACTAGTGGATTTAGATCTTGCATTTGTAATAAAGAGCTTCCACATTAATAGGCAGTCCCCTGAGAGAGGGTGTGTGTATACTCTCACTGATATGAAACAGCTTTGATTAAAAGTGAATGAGGCGCTGTGCTCACATAAAAGCACAAGCCTGGAATCTTTCCCAGCGATCTATAGAAAATGGATGTATATTTCCTAGCAACGAAAGCGCCGGTCCCAGAAGAATGTGTTGATTGCCAGGCCTCTGCCATCCTGTATCAGCCTGAGTCCGAGCAGTTAACCCCCCCACCACCCACCAACCCCCAGACTCCCCCAAAACAGACACTACTGCGCTCGACACGACAGCCCCATGCAGAAAGCATGGCTGGGGCCGTTGGAGGTGAATGATCCCCCATTCCGGGAAACATTGTTTTAGTAAATGCGTTTTATTGGCCAACACACCACATGCCTGACCACACGACTGACTCATAATATTCAAAACAACAGCCAGTGATTTGCCCAGTGCAAATCCAACGCAACAGGGCTTCAGGCTCACTGCAGTGGAGTTGTTTTCTTTAGCTGATCTGTCCTTTCTCAGCATCAGACAAAAGGTTAGGCACGTGCTTTGCATAGAACAGAGCTGAGGGAGAAGCCCGAGCTCTGGGCGGACTGCGTTCTGTGCGGGACAGCCTGGAGAAAGGTGTGTGAGGCGGCTGCTGGGGACTAACCTGCGTGACAGATTTCTCTGGTCCTCGGGTCTCGTTGTGGCTGCAGTACTCTGGCATCCACTGGACATGGTAGCGACTCACGGTGGGGTCTGAAACAGCCACAGGAAGACAATTCAATCTTCAGATGTTTGATTAAAGGGCAAGTTTACGGAAGTATCAGGCCGCATTGTAATGAGATCCAGCAGTGCGGCGATTAGCCACACGGGCTTGTGGTGGTGTGTCACTTAAATGGCCAACAAAACCCCCGAATTTAGCACAATTAGACTTTATATTTCACAGTTGGTGTTTTCCATCAGGGAGAATGAGCGTGGCCTTAATCATAAATCTACTGTGTTGTGTGATTGTATCAAGTATGTGTCAGAATGACTTATTGACAGCAAGTGTTATGTCTGATGTAGATTCTTTTTATTGTTTTTATGAATAAAAATGTGAAATATTTACTGGTTCTAGGTTATTTAATGTGAGGATTTGCTGTTTAAGATTATTGGGGGCACAAATTATGTTTTTGTAATACTGGCCAACTGGCTCTAGTTGTGAATTTTTCACTATATTCACACTGTTTACTGACTAAACTGTGGAAGTAGGAAGGGAAAGAGGGAGTTCTTCAAAAGAAATATCTTGTATTTGGATGTTGTGATGCTGTAAAGCATTGCATAGCCTTTCTGCAAGCTTGTTCATTTTTGGGAAATAATTTCTTCACTGTTAAGCATTTTTCTTTTAAATTACTATAGATGTTAAAATTTAAATTCGATTCTTTTTTTTAATCATCTTGAGCGAGGCTCAGTGTCTGACCAAGCTTTGAAATAATTAAACCTTGAAGCTTTCTGCAAGCCATACAACTTATGAAACTTTTTTATTAAACTCTTCAAACTTCTGTGCTTTGTGGGACAGAGTGCAAAGCAAAGTTGGGGGAAAAAGCAGGCATGTGGAGAGCAGACATGCGGGATGTCAGAGATGGCAAACCGGTTTGTAATTAAGGATTCAAAATCCACCTGTTACCTGTGCTGATTAACAGGGCTCAGCGGGTGGACATGCCACTCCACCAGAAACATTCAGAGAGGCACAGCAGGGTGCAGATTCTGCAGAAAAGCTTAGTTCTAATAGTAGGAAAATCACATTTATATCAGCGTAGGAAAAAACGAATGGTGATCCTTGATATTCGATTACATGAGTAAGTACTTGAGTTAATGTATGCATGTTATGCAACAGCACTGCAACACTGGATATAATGTGGTATCAGAAGACAAACCAGCAGGCTGAAATGATTAACCGATGGATATCTCATAAATAACAACAGTCTTTATCTGAGATCTGATCTCACTTTTTCCATTATTGATGATGATGATAATCTATTTCTCTGAAAAGATACAAGAAACATGAAAGCACTGCTTTCTTTATTCTGCATTAATTTATCATCATGGTTTTTCTTGTTTGATAAACCTCTTCTTTTGTTTGCTGAAGGCTCAATTCCCAACCCAAACTTCAACTGACTTCAACTTTAAGGATTTGCATTCTCACCAGCGGAGCAGCAGCCTCGGTCCTGCTGGGACACAGTAGCGCTCATACGCTTCATTAGTGTACAGTAGCTCCTCCTGAGCTCATCAGCAGCACTGTTTATCTGCCCATCACCCTCATCCTATGTTACCAGATGTATTATTCATTCTACTGTGTCGCTTGGATACGTGAAATACTTCTCCGATTAATAATTGAGTTATGCTATGTTCGCCCCTCGGCGGGGGCCTGGGTTGTAGTGGGGAGATAAAAGGGGTCCTTTGAAGGCTTAGACACAGATCTGGCACTTGGAGCCCCTGAGCTCTTTGGAAGCAGAAGAGAGGAATTACAGGGAACCGGGAAATCGGGAAAAAATAAACAAGATATGCTTAGCCAGGTCTGACAGAGAAGGGAAGTGGTATGTAAAACAAGAAATGGGACATGGAAATCAGGTAGAGAACAGAACCTCAGCGGTGTTCGATAAATCATGGCTGGAAGCGAGCCTCAGAAGTGCCGCCACCGCCGGACTGCTGCCTATTGTCTGGGTGCCGGGCAGACAGCGATATATTATCTGAGCTGGTGTACAGTAAGGTCTGCTTTCGTCTGCTGGAGACAACCCAGAGGCCGGGCTGCTTTGGATCACAGAGACAACGAGTGAGAGTTTAATCACGGTTCAGTTAACCTGTCCCTTCTCTCCGTCACACAAACCAGATGTCCAGAGACTACAACTCTCCAGGCCATCTGTATGTCTGTGTGTTTACAGTAGTGGAACCCAGGTTGTCAGAGTCAAAGCCAGGGTCATCCTTCAGGCTAATGAGTGGCAGTGGCACACATGCTGCAGACCAGCACTGCAAACAAGCAGCCGGACCAGGATTAACTCCACACTGCAACACTGCGATTCCCAAGCCACGCTTGATCCCCGTCAGCATCACTCAGCTCTCTGAGTCCAGGCCAACCTCGCTAACTACTCTGGGCCAACTCTATCTTCCCCTTCCCTCTCTCTCACTCTGATTCAGCAGTTGGTGTCTCACCAGGCCTCTCCTTCAGCCAGGGTTTGCATTCTTGACTCTAAGATGTGGAGTTTGGCTTAGGCGATGACATATATTAGTAACATAACATAGACCAGTGAATGGGACTTGACAGGTTACCCTGAGAGCATGGCTTTCAAGGTTTCCATATTTCCACTCTGGTATTAGCAGAAGGGCTGGGGGAATGGACGCCGTGGGGACAGGCATTCCTATAGGCTTTAACCCCTTGCTGTGCTGCAACCCACGGCCGTTTCTGTTCCCCATGACATCAGGTCTTGTAAAACAAAATGGACCGCTTTAACACTAATGCGCGGGCGAGGATCTATTAAATACAGCTGTCAATAAATCCCATTGCACGGCTCTGGCTCTGCGTGTTTATTGTTCTTTACTGAACGGTGGCTCCGCTCTACCATTCCCAACACCAACTTACCCGGCACTCACATTCCTCACAATGACACATTGTTTCACTTATTACATTTGCACCATCTGATACCACATTTACAAAAAGGATCCTTCCATTGTCTGAGTAACTGGGAATCAGTCATAACACTTTATTATTGTGTACATGAGTCATCGTGATTGATGGGCTCAACGAGGTGCTAATTAGACTCTAACAATGCAGTAAATCAATACAATAGAGTGCTTACCTCCCCGGTTCTTCCAGTAGACACGGACCTGCAGCTGGCCATCCTGGTAGAAGGGCGTGCCTACTTCCAAAGGGCCAGAGGGGCGTTTGGCCAAGGTCGAACCAAGAGGGGATATCTCCTCCTTCTTTGACTTGAGCACCGATTTTACTGGGAAGAGAAGGGAGAAGTGTTTGCTGCTGTAGCTAAGACAGTGACTGTGTTGTGGCAAAACTCTCCAGCATGGTAACCGAAACACAATTATTTCTTTGTAATATCACATCCATTACAACCTGTTCCCTACGCACAAATGCGGTGAAACTCGATGGGTACAGGCAGTGCTACGCAGCGCTGCCAAGGTTAGAGGTTCACTTTCCTCTCGAGCCACCACACATGTTCAAAAGCCTCACAGCGCTGAGGTTTGCACTGTGATTCTTAAGCACGCAGGAGCTTCAAATGAATGCAGATGTGCTGTCAGCGCACCTCGGCCATTCCTGCTTTTTGCAATTTTCATGATGATTGTTTGCCTGAAGACTCGCAGTAATTTGGGAAAAATTAACTCTCAAGGAAAACAAACAAATAAAAAAGAAAATTGGTTTCTGCAAGATTGGTTGAGCCAATCCCTTATGGATCTGCAATCACAAAACTTCAGCTCCGTCCAAGTTTTTTATTTTAGGTCGTGCATGACCCAGCACGTGACTCCTAATTGCAGCTAGGATTTGATTCCCACATAACCTCAGCTGCGTGTCTGATGGGACCCTTAAACAAAACTGAGGTAGTTTGGTTACAAAAACTCACTAAATGACAAAACAGTAAAAGTAGATAAATGCTGTGTCTCCATTTGGCTTCTTTCATACTTAAATGTGACAGTTTAAGTGCTTAAGTATGCTCACACTGTCAATGTGTACGCCATTTTGGCTACATAGCAGAAGGGAAGGGAACACCAAACTGGACAAAATGAAATTTATGCCAATCAGTTTAGAAGTGGATTACAGACTTGCCGATATTGCCGTCCCTTGTGGCAAAAAACACAAAACAACCGAATGACAACAAACAACTGAATGACCGACCAAATGAGCACCGATGTTTACCTGACTCGTTATTCTGGGAGGTGCTGAAGTGGAGAGAAGCCTTGGAGCTCTTCAGGCGCACCTGTCCCCAGTATGTGACGGCCTGCAGCTCCACCGTGTAGCTGCTGTTTTGTAGCAGTCCCTCCAGTTCCACCCAGCTCTGTGCCTGCAACACAAAAACACTCGCATGTTGGCTTTTGTGCATTACCACACTGTCACTCGGGGCTCCGTTCAAAGCCCTGTCAGTGTCCCAGTCACAGCTCCAGCTCCAGCTCCAGCTCAGCCTGGGCCAACCCGGGCCTGTGGGAAAGCCCTGCTTATTAAGAACACATGTGGAGCTGGGGAAGGTATCGTGGTGAGGAGATAGCCTTCAGGGCCATGTGAGGGAGCCGTGTTATCAGAGCCTCCCAGGGCTTCCTCACTGTGTTTGACTTGCAGCATTCCACCATCAGCGTGAGCTTGATGAATTCTTGTTATTGACTGTGCTTGTTTTGACATTCCTCTACCAGCAGGCTGCTTTCAAAGCCCCGAGGTGCCAAAGTGGAAACCAGTAGTACATGTGTCAATGGGTGTCTGGTGTCTCCCACCTCTATCTCCTCTGTGCCACATCTGCTATGCATTTCATACACTAATTCAGGAGAATACTCATAGAGATGTGTGTGGACTGTCTAGACAATCTGTCTATCAGCTCCAGTGATGAAATGCTCTTCACAGGTATGTGCCATCAGGCCACATGTGACTGGATGTATTGGGCAAATGGCTCACAAACATTTAAATGAAGTCTGTTATATGTGAAGAAGTCTATTATTTATCTACGAGGTCAGTTTATGCGCTTATGGACACATTGCTTCAATCTGTGACAGGCTCATAAATGCTTGCATGCACAATTGTAGACACACAAAAAAAAACAAATTTGTAATTCAATCAAAATATTATTCTGTGGCTTTCTGAGTTGCCAGAGTCAGAAAGTCTAAGTTCTTAGCTTGGCTGTTTGTTTAACATTTTATAACCAAATTGTATTTATTCGTTATAATTCATGACAGCAAGTGGACATCCCAGACAAAAGGCCAAATAGTTGAGAAACTTCCAGTACGGAAAACTAAACTGTTCCAAGGCAATAACTGAATTGAATTGATGATATTTTCTATTAAACATGATGTTTATATCATTAGAGAATTTCTCTTGGATATTTTTAACTGTTCTGTTCCGAGTTACCAAACCTCACTTTAAACATACTATGTAGAAAGTATTAGGGAGTAAGTAGTTACATGTAAAGGGGTAATGTAGAATATAACATTTATTCTGTTGCTTTGCATGTTCCAACATGCAGGAATGCTTTCGTTTGGCATTTATCTGAGCCGCGTGAGTCAGCAAAGCTGTTGGGTTAAATTTGACGGCTTCACCATCAAGGGTAATAGAAAGGAGCTGTCTCTACGTCTAGACAGCCTCCAGTTACTTAGCAGCATGCGATTCAAATTTTAAGTGTTGTTTTGGATTTGTTCTCGTTTGAATTCATGCATACTCTCGTCTTCCAATCAAATCAACGCACATTGAGTCTTCAATGAGCCGACCCTGCCAAGGCCAGCTGCACTGTCGGTAGAGAAGAATGCTTCTCAGCGCTTCGAAAGAAACGGTCGTTGAAAGTAATGAAAAGGTATTCAAATGTACATAATGCAACAATAATAACAGGCAAGTTATTGAGAGTACACTTAAATGTAAAACCTTGACTTTGAAACCACTAAGACCTGTGTTGAAATTTAGACAAATTGATAAATAAAGTGATGTGACACACCCAGGCAGGAGAAAACGTCTTGAACACGCAAGAAAAAGAAGAAAAAAACAGACCTTGAAATCATGATTTATATCTATAAATATAGCTATTTATCACACTTAATGAGTTTTCTTTCAAAGCTTAATAGTGCGTTTAAGGGTTCTTTCATCAGTATATCAGGAATTAAAACAACACAGAACACATTGAATTAATCTCTTTGATGAATGGCCTTGCAGTTATATGTAAATAAAAGCAACTCCTATTCCACGCTGAACGTTTCTTCCACTGCAGGCGTGCGTGGATTCTATTTAAAGTGTTGAGGCGAGAGAGGAGAAGATGCTGAGATAATCCTGGACCAGACCCTGTCGCCTTAGAGAGAAGAGAAAGGGATGGAAAGAGAAAGAACACATCAGCGAGACAGGGTGAGAAGATTACCCCGTTGGTGGTCTTTCTCCTTTTCTTCTTGGATGGCACCATGGACTTGGTGGGCACGGTCCA
Source organism: Hypoplectrus providencianus (assembly GCA_028566105.1). Lineage (NCBI taxonomy): Eukaryota > Metazoa > Chordata > Actinopteri > Perciformes > Serranidae > Hypoplectrus > Hypoplectrus providencianus. Next base: position 15,308,702 of record JAOWBC010000002.1, on the reverse strand, counting down.
GCTCCAGAACACTTTGTAGTGATGTATGGGGATATCGGGCTCCTCTGGCAGGGTCCAGTTGAGCCGGGCTGTCACCAGGCCTTCGTCTCCAAGCGTCAAGTTGGCGACGCGTAAACTGGTCGGGCTGGGAGGGGCGGAGGGATCTGAAGACGTAGCAACAACAAGAAACAACACAGTCAGCGGCAACAGATCGGAGTACATCTGTAGATGTTTATAAAAAGGGGTCCTCGGGTTCTTCTCTGAGACAAATCTTAAGCCGAGGCAGTTTTCTTGTAATTTCGGGGCGAATGCATTACATGGCAAGACGCCTTTCAACACTTGTGGGTTAGCGTTGCAGTTGAAGGGGACTGGTATGACACTGTGTAAAGTAATTAGTCCTCCGCTGACAATCTGCCATGAGATGTTATGACAGGTGTCATGTCACGTCCATGACAGCGTTCAGCAGGACCGAGAGCGCGGGTCAGGGGTTAACAAACACATGCTGCTCACTTTGGCTCCACAATCAACATTCTTGTACTGTGTGTGCGTGTGTGTGTGTGTGTGTGTGTGTGGACTAAAGCTGGTTCTGAACCCATCCGTATGCGCTGTGACCCAGCTGATGTCAGCCCGGTGCAGAAGGAGCGCATGCCAGACGCCAGACCAGAGGGAATAGCCCCCGTAATGAGAAAATGATTCACGCCACACACTGTTGGCTCTCCTCTCCTCTGCTCCTGCCCCTCTCCCACCTGAAACACATTTAATCCGGTCCAACAGCACAATTGGACACATCGGCTCTCCATACCAGCTGATGTTGGCCGCGCAAGATAAATAAGCAGTCGGTTCTTACAAATTGCCCCAACAAAGTATGGTAGTGCAAAATTGCAATCAGATGATATGGCCGTACTATATAAATAACAATGGAACGACAGAATGGCCAGGAGCTCATCAAACCCATGACAGCTCCCATCAATCTATCAACGTTCTGGCACTGATTGGCCTGATTGGAGATCGGTTTCCATCCCCGCAGCAGAATCCTTTTCCCACCTGGTGTCTGGCTGTGTCTGACAGCCATCCAGAACGCTCTGGGGAGTAAATGTATGACGGAGGATTGACAGGGCAGGTCAACACGCACACACACATACCACCAAACAGGCTAATACTTTTTGTTTTTGGCACTGTTTTTTTGGCAGAACATGGAGGGTGCTTAGGATGCCTGCCAGCGCTGCACTGCTAAACAACTTTCTTTATATTCATGAATAAATAACACAAGTTTGTTGAAGAATGCTGATGTGCACTGTGCATTGCGTGGATGAAACATTAAAGCGGTGCACACAACGCGGACACTAATTTAGAGACATTAAACTCTGCTTCAGCCTGAACTGGCGGAGCAAACGTCTCTGCCTCTACACGTCAAACAAACACACTTTATCTGATCTGGATCGGATTCAATCTCGACACATTATATTCACAAATCTGCAATCCCTGGGAACCACACAACAATCTTTAACAAATGCCATCTGTGGCGCAACACTGTGATTTAGTGTCATTCAGCGGGGAAGAAAGTGCCGGGTACAGGAGCGGAGCGGCAACGCAGGATGCCTTCAGAGCTCGTTCGCTAATCTGTGGCAAAGATCTGAAGCGCGGCTCGCTTACGTCACCCTCTCTGGAAGTGAGACAACACTTGCATTCATTTGAAACCTGCAATATCCTGACTAATTCAGACATATTACATTTTATATGACTGTAAAGAGGGGGAAACCCCATCTTTGAAGACATAAGTGAAGATCTGGTTGCTACACAGAAAAAGAAAATGTTCTGCACACCCAGTCCCTCCTCATTACTCTCATTTTACTTGGCATCAGCATAAATTACCCTTTCCACTAAGCTCCCTGGGTGAATGTGTGGAAGCTGCGGAGGTGGAACACGTATTTATAATTCAGGTTAACAAGGTAAACAAAAGAATTCAACGGTTTAATACATGAATGGAGCTTTAAATAAATACACATAATGTATGAATGTTGGGCTTTTTAAATCATGTTTTAGTCATAATCTTCTTCATAAGCTCCTGTTTGGAGTCATGGTGTTGGAACACTTAGACCTTTTCCTCTGGGTTTGTGGAAGAAAAATTAGCCATTTTGAACCTAAATTGTTGCCATATCTGTGTAAAAAGAAACATTGGAAAACTTCTACTTTCATAAAATCTGTATTGAAAAATGTATTGTTCAGGGACAGGAATCAAAGTGAAGGAATCAGTAACAGAACTGATTCAGTTTACACTGAAAATATGATTTTTCGAGCTGCAAAGTGCCAGTGAATTGTAAGGATAAACAAAATTTCCTGTAGCGATAAAAAAAGTATTTGGTTTGTACAGTCAGATAAGAAGCCAAATCAGCGTTCCCAAGGTCTCCACCTGTTCCAAGGTCCTAACCATGACAAATGGAGAGCAGTGGGTGTCAAACAGGAACTTAAGGCCACACACACATGCATATGTACATACACACACCGACCTCTGGAGGAGCGGAAGTGTTTGCTGGGTGCAGTGAAGCCCCGGGTCCCGTGGACATTGACTGCAGCAACTCTGAACTGGTACCATCTGCTGGCTCTGATGTCGGCCAGTTGGACGCGCTCCTCTGCAGTCTGAGGGACAGATGGGGGGAGAGAAAACCACAGGGGTCAGGGTTCACGCAGGGTCACAGCCCCGTGTGAGTTTGCCGCTACATCAGTCATCTGTGTGTTTCTCTTTGCCAAACTTTCAAAGACACTGTGACTGTGAGGAATGTGCAACCGCGTGCAACAGTCTGTCAGCGCACTGCAGCACTTTCACAGCTGTAGCATGTGGCACGCCGGGACATGTGAAGCCGACAGTTCTTAGCGATACGAATCCCAAATGCCTGATCAAAAGAATCACTCATCATTTGATTTGATCAAAAGGGAAAATCGTTTAATCTCACTGGCATGCTTTAGTGTTTTTGCACCCATGGTTTCCAGTTTCCTACCTGTGCCACGGTCTGCCACTCGGTGGCATCGTCCTCACTCGGGTGGATGCCATAATTCCAGCGGCGCTGCACCACATAGAGGACGGGCTCCACGGAAATGTTGAACTTGGAGGACCAGCGGATCTCCAGCTGACCTGACTGCTGCTCCAAAAACACCAGCTCTTTCCTCGGCTTCAGTGGGACTCCTAAAAGTACAAGCAAGACACACGATACAGTGACAGGAGTTAATCTCAGCGCTGTGGGGAACACTGCAGATGAACTTCAACATGAAGTTTGTTGTTTTCCTTTTTTGGTTAGAAAAGATAAATGACACCATCAGAGTTGGACAGATACAGATTAGAAAATGAGACATGACCTCACCGCAATAGATTTTAATACACGCTGTGGGTCAGCAGCATCATCTTTCTTCTGTGACAGATTGTGATATTTCCTGGCCAGAGTGGTGTGTTTTAGTAGCTGCGCCTCTTAGTACTGACACACACAGTTTGTATCTAGGTATGTCAGATGGCCCGTGTTACGTCTCATTCTCTCGCAGACACGAGAAACACCAATGCAAACACACGCACATGCATGTAAAGTTCATTTGCATCACTGCACTTCACATTCAGCCTCTCAGACTGAGTCGATGAGGCCATGTGCAATAAATTAGAGATTTATTAAGTGCAGGACTGGGCCAAATGCTCAGCCAAGTCAGACCGAGTCTCTCAAGTAAATTTATTGCAGTGGAGGCGTAGTGAGTTGTTGATTGAGCGTTGGGCACAGTGATAATGAGATGGAGATTGGAAAAGCAAGTTTGAAAGTACAGGAGAAGGCTGAATACATCCCACAGTTCTCAATAAATCACCTAGCACTTCAGACCATTATGTTGGACCTCTGTCGCTGCTGAGAAGCCCACCACTGCTCCGCATTTCTAAACAGCATCAACACACGCTCAAGGCTACTGCACGGCATGTCGGTAAACAACATAATCAACTGTGTGTTTTGTATGCAGAGCGTTTGATCTACTCATATCTCTATTCGGTCTTCATACAGGGCATGTAAAAGTGATTGATTGGTGCATATAAAAATCCTCGAAGATGGAGGAGGGTCCTTGAGCCACTTGCATATGGAGGCAGCACTTTGTTTTGTCCCGCTGATAACAGCTTTCCGCACACTAACAGCTGGGGGTCATTGTGCTGTGGTTTCACAGCTCCACAGACGAGTGTGTGTGTCTGTCTGTGTGTGTGTGTGTCTGCGTGTGCGCGAACAAACGTGTCACATTTCCTGCGCAATGCTGAACACTAAGGTAACCACAGCATTCCTCCGCTCCCTCTGTCTTAGCTCATCTTCCCACCAAGTCACACAAGTACTCCTGCAAAGCACAAACCGCACAAAAACACAAATGCGCATAACCTCCCTCCCTCTTCCGCAACGCGTGGGAGGGCAACGCATACACTTTCCCTCAGCTCGCTCGTTCCAAAGATAACTTTTGGGTCAGGTTCGGTCCAAGAATCATACAGTGTTCATTTTTCAATGGCTTCCTCCAAACCGTGATGTAACTGCTGCTGAAGCAAGAGCGCGGCATCCATTCATGTCCTAATCATGCCAACAATTACACTCCAGGAATATAATTCTCAATACTCACGCACATACTGTCATAATGACTGCTGTAATTACAGGGGGTGAAGAAAACACTACAAATACTGTGTGTAGCACAAGGACATACCGTAAACCAGAGGTCTCTTTTTTTCACTCAGGGACCCCCACAAGATAGAGAATATGCCTAAAATGTCTTTTTTTGCCCATGTGGAGCAGTTGGTGTTTGCTGCTTTATTTGAGGAGGTC
>JAOWBC010000002.1:15289978-15303803 GCA_028566105.1 Hypoplectrus providencianus | reverse complement strand
GAATATACTGGGAACTGTGTTGAACTTCGCAATACAAAGATAAGAAGATAACCAGTATATGTTTAAACTTTAAAATAGTAAAAATCTTAGAAAATGAATGCCTTGATAATTTGAGTTACTGAATCTGAAAAGTTTTTAGGGTCCCCCTGCCACATTTTGAGATTCACTTTAGTTTCATTCTGACATCTACACAATATATGTTTTTTCCACATATTCTTTAATTTGAAGCACCCCTCCAGCTCCTTTGTCAGTGCCTGTCACAGTGTGGAGTGGAGCTTTTCTCTGCTTTTGATCAGAAGACAGGGATATCAAGCTGGGTTGCATCACATGTGGTGTTATTTCTTGTGAGGAACAGAGAAAATGAGAAGTCTATGAAAATAAAAATTTAAAAAAAGAGCCTAATAAAGCACCTATATCCATATGTGTGCTGCATATGTTATCAGAGGCACACCCCTGTGCATACAACTTTACGGAGCAGTGCATGATGGGGGAAAGCATCAGGCTCTATTGATGCAAGGAAAAAAAAATTGCGTTGGCACTCATCAAAAGCCCAGTGGGGGTCCAGTGTCTCAGAGATCCTGAAGTCTTTCGAAATCAGGGACATGCACATGGGCTGGGGACCCTAACCTGAAGACACACACACATCTGAGAGTGATCTCAGTGGGGGAAACGCTCCATTTCTCCCCGCTTGTGTTTGCTAATGGCTTCCAGCATCATGGCTCATCATGGCAGAGACTGCACACACACTCGTGCACACATAGAAACAATTACGCTCTTCAAACCATGAGCAACTAATTAGACCTTTAACACTGAGGACCGGGACAGGAATTCCATCCGGACTTTCACCAAACGGCTCAGTGTAATTCAGTGTAAATGCAGTGCTGACGGCGACCCGTCATGAGCTCAGTGTTTGGACTAAAAATCAGCGTGAGGGCTGCTTGATTTGAAGGTCTCACAGTGCGGTGAATGGTTTTCATTGACTGGGGTCACTGTATTGAAATTTTCAAGGTTAGGCGTGCTTTCATCTTCCCCCGATTAACGTCCTGTTCACCTTTTGAGCACAACATCCACCGTGAAGTCCCTCAGGATTTTTTCCAAATCAAATATAAATACTAGCATGCTCCTCTGTGTGCATAAGCTCAAACTCACATGCCGTTGCACACAGTAGAGCATGCTTACGCTCACTGCAGTGTGATTCAAAGCAGCTACAGTCGATTGCTGCTGCGGTTCAAAGCTTGATTTAGACTCATCTTCCACTGCTCTCACTTCAACATCTCCTCAACTTTGTTATGGCCTTGGGCTGCCAGTAATTGTGTGCTGATAGTGTATATAATGTAGTTCCAGCTCCCATCTCCAAGTTCAGAGGCTCTTGATTCTCTCGCATAACAACTCAGCACCCTCAGAACATCAGGCCGCCTTGGGCAGCGCTATTAAACAGTTTCACTGGAGCAAAGATTCCTGGGTACATCTGTGTCTGCGAAACCCTCAAGCTTATCCAGCAAATCCAAATCCATCAAGGCTAAAGATATATTCCAATTTACAACAGGAACACCGAGAGGGATGTGTGGGTGAAGTGCAACACAAAGAGATGAAATAAAGATTTATGATTCTGAGCAAGTTGTCAAAAAATGTTGCAAGATAATCTGCAATTTGCGTCATTGAGATTTAAAACTAATGTCTGACAGGGAGGGATTAATTGGTTCAATGGCGTTTATGAAAACGATGCAAACTGTAACATTTAATCACATTTAAATGATGACGTTGGCATTGGACCATTACCCATTATGAAACGTCATTTATTGGGGAGGATAAATAGAGAAGGAGGGAGTATTCATGATTCAGCTGATGGTGCGTGTTAATCTGGTCCCTCTTGGAAACAGTAATGAGCAATGATTAAATGAAGAGATGAGTTGCTGGGTGCACGGACAATTAGGCAACTTTATTAGCTAACACACAGTCTAACGTTAGGACACTTTGGGCATCCTAATTTGCTGTCAAACTCCTCTCTTCCAGCATTAATAAACTGTGTTTGTATTTGCTTCTTACACAGGTTTTGCATCATAATTTTTGAATTGATCTTAATTTAAACATGCAATGACTCCTTTTTTTGGCCACTTGGGGCAGCAGAGACAAGTTCTGATCATCTCACTGACATATCATCAGCTTTTCATTATGGTGAACTTCTTAGCAAACTTTATCTATCAGATAAACAGCAACATTATCATTGATTTAAAGGTGTGTTTGTGTTCATCAACTCCTGAGGGACATATTTGGCTCCTAAATGGGCCTGACCAGATATTGTACAGTGGATTGTTAGCTCTTCATTGCTACAAATGATGCCATTATTTATTCCGCTTATCAGTAAGGTTCTTTACCAAAACCATAATGGGTTCCTAATCAGTTAAATTACATTTTTTTTAAATCGGATCCTTAACTTGAATCAGTTTTCATTTCCCATTCTTAAATGCTATACAGAGGAATTGGAAGGGATTGTACATCAGAAACCGTATGATAAAGACCACACCCAAAAGTGAAGCCAAAACATCTTGATCCCCCCTTGTGGCTGGCTGCAGTATAGGTGAAACTAAAAACTAATGGGCCAAACTAAATAAAATAAAATAATATAAAGGTACATGTCAAATTCACTTCCCCAAAAACAGTTCCTATCACTTTTATCTCGCTTATGCTTGTTAACATGTACATTTTTTCAGTTTTAATCAGTTTTAATTTGACGCTGGTGGTGGTGTTATTACTGTGCAGACTCTTGGTCAAAATGAAAACAGTAGCACAGAATAGCAATGCCCAGAAGAGTTGTATTTTAGCCATATTTTCTTTTTGCAGTGGGAGAAAAGGGAGGCCTTCAATCTTTTGAACATTTTATACAGTCCATGATAAGTACTGTTACCACAACAAGAACAGAAAAGCCCTGGTTGCAACACATACAGAGGGAGTGTGACTATATCTCCTATAAAGGGTGCTTCCACTCTATCTTTACATACTAAATAGTTATTTGTTTATATATTAATGTCCTTATTATCAACCTTTAAGGAATGTTAGTTTGTTTACTTTTTTTTTGTAATACAAAGTGATTCAGGTTTAACTTTTACCTTTGTAGAGGTTCTTAGGCAGCTGGCAGGTGTGGCCACAGCCATTGGAGCAGCACTTTTTCACGGCTGAACACTCTCCATCTTCCTCGCAGCTCTCCACACAGGCAGCTGCAAAGCCACTGGCCTTCTCCGGGGCCGGACAGTCGCCTTGCTTCACTCCCTCCACTGACTTCAGAAACTCGCAGCTCGTAAGACACTCGTAGTGTTTCTTGGGAAAGAGAGGCTGAGGAGCAAGGGGGAGGATGAGAAGGAGGTGAGGGAAAAATATATGTCAGATTCCTTTTTTTTTAAAAGACCAACCTGCCTGGCTGCAAACAGGCGGCTCTGTGAGCAAACAGGGATTGTCCTGTTTACATTTCAGCCTATGACTCACCGGAGCGGTGGGTACATTTAAACAGCTTTGATTCAGCCGCACAGAGAGTGCCATTACAGCACAGAAAGAGTTACTTCACACTCCTCTCAAACTTTCCTCTTATTGAATTTTCCCACTAAGTATGAAAAGCTCAAACACTTGAGTCTGAAGCGACCACTATTTGTGGTAGTGACATACCTCGCATAAATCCTGGCACTGGTTTTCCTTCAGGTCCCAGGATTCCTTGCAGGGCTCCAGGCACTGTGAAAAGGAGAGAAGGGTGTCAGTTCTTCAAAGAGCCAGCCACATCAAAGAGCTGCAGAGACGGTGCTTTCTGCGCCTGAGCGCTGGCTGACTGACAGGCATTTCACTCAGCCACTTCCACTGCACGTTCACAACAGCTAGTCACACCTCTTTTTGTTAAAGATGCCTGGCGCACCTTCAAAGCACATAAACAATCTTCTAAAAAAGCAAACACGGGGCAAAGGGGTTGTCCATTATGAGTAGACAGCCCCACCTTTGCTGTGCCTAGAAGCCTCCTGATGTTTGGATTTGGTGGAACCTGGAAGATTCCCTCTTCATGCCTTAACACTACTTGCCTCCCATACCGTCTACGCCTCATTCTCATCCTTCCACTTCTCCTGCTCGTGTCTGGGCCTGATATACTCTGGCACCGGCACCACACACCCTTTCTTTCTTACCAAGCTGAACGGAGAGCGCTTAATAAATGATACACTTGGTTTAATGTTCTTGGGATTCCCTTTTTTTTAACACGTGGAACAAATTTACTGAGTGTTTGGCATAGGGGTGGGATAAAAGAGAAACCTCAGCAGCTCAAAGTCTGTATGCCAAACATAATGGGATGATAAAATTTCAAATGAAGGTTTACCAATCTAGTCATACTCCTCTTGCTTTAAATACTACAACTCACCCTGGAAGAATCAAATTCAATAAAAGTGAATGTAATTTAACACAAAAGTCCATGCATGTCCAATAGAATCAGGCAGATGCTGCCACGGGAAAGGGAATATGTTCAGATGGGGCTGAGAGAGGCGAGGGTTTTATATGCTCCCGTTGCTGGCCACAGAGAGCTGGTGTGAAAGAGAAGAGCAGGCTCAGTCAAACAGTCAAACCACTGCCAGGCTGCTTCTATGTGCACTGGGTGCAGCCCAAACCACACCAACCAGAGACCTGCCAAAGTCACTCATTCAGCTCCGTTTAATTTAGACTCTTGCATCAGTTACAGTACTAAGACAAGGCGCAGCAGTAAATTTTCAACACGTTCGCCTTCATTCTTCATCTGGGACAGTCCAATATTGGTCAGTGGGGGAGATTAGGCGAGGGCGGAATCTATATTAAGGTATTCCAGGGTGTTCAAAAACCCCAAGCATGTGATTTTCAATATTCAGAAATACAGATGTTCCTTTTTGGTGCCGAAATTGTGAATGGAAGTGATGCACTGTAGCAGCAGAGGTCTGCATCTACTCTAACACTCCTGTATGATGAATGCCCCGATGTAGCATCAACTAGTTTGTCCATCTCCCAGTTGCGGTCTCCCAGAGACAGCAGATGAGGGACCATTTAGGCTCAAATATAGCTGCTTTCAACTACTTTCTAGGGAGTGCATGGTGTCAGCCTTGAGTGTCCTGCGGTGGTTTGGAGCATCGGTTGTGGGTATGAGACCAGATGTGGCAACAAGGACACACCAGAGATGCAGCTGCTACAACAATGGCAGGAGGTTTGATTGTTGATGATGTACCATCTAGGATGAAGCGCATTTTTATACTCAGCCGTGATCTGAGATGTAACATGAGTTCCACCATGAATATCACCATGTTGGTTTGTATAACACTATGCAAATCCCCAAACTCTGCTACTGTGTTTTTTTTATTTGAGCCCTTGCATGGTTTGATATATGTGATGTTTCCCATAGAGGAATCCTGCAGTAACACACGTTGTATATAGGTAATTATGTGAACTTTGTTCACAGTTGTCTACATGTACGCATTGGTCAAAAGCATGTATATTTGAGCCTTTAGATGCAGCAATGTCACTGGTCACCATCCTGCTGTTTTTCCAAAGAAAGTAGCTTGAACTATCTCCAAAAGTCTGCTTAAAGAAAATTCAACAAATATATTACTCATCTGGCAATAGCAGTATGTGTATATGCTGTGACATGACTGTGTATATGAAGCATTGGTGAAAATCTGGAAAGTATCCATTACAGCCCGACTTGTCTTAGTAGGCTAACTGCACATTTGCCACACTACATTGTTTGATGGACGATGTCGAGCTACAATGACTTCTGTCACTAGCAGCTCTGCTTTACAGTATTTGGTTGTTTGTTTTACACATATACCACCATATACCGTATACATTGGTGAACTGTCAGTAAGGTATGACAGTACGAATAAACAGATACCGCCCAGGCCTCGGGGAGATATGATAAAGTAGATGTGGAGATCTGCCATCAGCAGAGGCCCACTTTTGGCTGCATTTCCTGAAAACAGAAAATGGGAACAATATGTGGAATTATGTAAGGTACACAGCGATAGAGTGGTTAAATAAGGGCACCTACTGTAGAGAGTGTGTTTTCAGTTGATGTAAGAAATTCACATCACTGTCAGGGGGCAGAGCTGTATTTATGACTCTTTAATTCGCTCATTAGCCAACTATGTCATTATTATGCCATTGCCAGTGAAAAGTTTATTTGCTCTTTATGGAGTGCGGTGGACGGGCGCATGATGAAACATAAACCTTGCTTCTGGAGGAACATGCTGCAATCAGGACCACGCACACGTCTGCCAGCGCTCAATTACACTTCGCTTCGACTCTCGGCTTTGCCCAGCCTCGTCTCGGGCAAACGAGGAGCCCTGTGTGGACAGTGTGTTGAGTGTTGAGCAGCTGGCTCCAGAGGGTGGAGGAGGAGGCTGGGAGGTATTTTCTTAATTACTTCATAGCAATATAGACGTGCCTCCGGTGATGATATAAAATATAAAGTGCCAGAGGGAAAATTGGACACCTTGCAGAGAGAGCACGTAGTTATGACAGCTGAGAGCTCCAAAAGAAACTAATGTGGTTTCGACAGAGCTGATCAGGTGAAACCACTGCAACACCTCGGAGATTTAAGATGACATATGAGCTCAATTGCCCTGTCCAAGTTATGCCTCACCGTCAAGACAGTCTATGCAGTTTCACCATCATCTGCTATTAATAATATCGTGACCTTATATCATTAATTCTCTTCTCAATTGTGTCCTCTGAGAGTGGAGCCTGCAGCGAAAAACGGGCAGTAGCAGCAACCTCAGCATCCCAGCCTCGCACAAGCACCGCGCAGGAACAATGAGGTGTTGAGGCAATAACTGTGTGCTGCACCAGCGTCTAAAGGACATTCTGCCAGTAGACGCACATGTTAAAGCCCCCAAATCCCTTCTACAAATCACTGAACATACACACATAAGCCAGGGGGATCAAGCTCATTTTACTCATTGAAAGATCTTGTGTGCACGGACTGAATGCATTCCATTGGCTTTTCATGAGGATGAATCTTTTTCTGGTTCACCACAATCACAACTATACAAGTGAAAATAGAATCATCGTTACCTCGAGATGCTCGGGCTTGCGTGCCAAGCTCTATGAATTAACACAGAACATTGCGTACCAAAGATATTGCAACACGGATCAGAATACTGGCTGTGTGTTTAGTGTTGTCTCACCCTAAGAGTCCCATTTTTCACTTTTATTTTAACTCTTCAAAAGCAAAAGTTACCTTACTAAAACAGCTGAACCCTAACCAGAAGTTGAATTTTTTAAAGAGTCGGAACATCGGGACAGTTATTTCTGCTGAATGAGCGGATACGTCGTAAACGGGACTCTTAAAAAAAGATGAGCATTTGTGTGGAGGCAGCAGGAGCTCCCTGCAGGTGTGCTGAAAACTGACAATCTGTCAGCGTTTCTCCCCGGCCACACCCACAACCTGACATTTAAGGAGGGAAGAGGAGGGCTGACGACAGATGTCTTGCCAAAGCAAATAGGACGGCTGTATTTAATTACAAAGGTGCTCTCATCAATCAAGTGCCTGATTCCTATTTACACAATTTGGTGCTTGATCTATACCCATAGGGCCGACGCCGACAAAAGCCTGCCTGGGAGAGTGCCACAACAGATTTCCTATAAACTATTGTGCAATTTTTGGAGGGGCCATCATCTCCACCCAATAACATGCACATACACACCCTGATCCATTTCTGCTTTAATATGTTGAAATCTTGTAGCAATACCACTAAGTTGCTAATTACAGCAAACCAAAAAAAATGCTTAAATCACTTCCAAACCATATGTAAAAGTTCCTGTATGCGTGAATGGCACGGAGTGTCTATTAATAGGATCACATCAGGAGATGCTATCTGTGGTGTAGCAGTGAGTATCGGTGGCTCCTCTAGGGGCTCGGAGCCCTCAAACATCTGCACATCTTGAGCCGTCGATATTTTTGCTAGAGTTTGACTTTCAAGATCTAATCTGGGAAAACACTCCATGGAGCTGGAGTGGAGAAGGTAATTGAGCTGGACATAGTGTATCTGGTGAGTTTAGGTGCCAACGTCTGGGTCTCCCTCAAGCAAATCTCTCCAGCTGGCAAAACGGCTGCCATCTGTTTGAATAGCGTAAGGAATGCATGTAATCATTCAATGTGATGTTAACATATTTCTGGACAAATTTCGCCTAAAAAGACACAAATGGTTTTACTCTGAGATGTAAACAAGAGCACGGGGTTGTTTCTATGGACTTGAGCTGTTAGTCCTAACAAAAGCATTTGAGCGGCTGATTTCCCCTTTGTCCTCTTATCTTCCTGCCCAATAGTGACACATTCTGCATGGCTAAGTAGGAACATCCATGGCGCTCTTTCACTCCCCATTTCACGCTGTAATAAAACGCAGCAGTTGTTACTCTGGGGGACCCTGAAAGGCATTCTGTGGGGCCGATGAGAGAGTCAGGCTGAATGGCAGCCAATGCCACAGCCCATCTTCACTTTGTCATGGCTGGGACGAGGTGGAGGGGGAAGATGGGGGAGGAGAGACTAAAGGAAGAGAGTTTTTTTTTTTTTTTTGGGGGGGGGGGTTGGTTGTTGAGCACAGAGCTGCCTTTCTCCGTCATTGGTGCAAGGTTTTCTCCACCCATCATAAAAATGCTAACTGCCCCAAGTGACTGACTGGAATAATATAAACTATGAAAAAAGTGCATATATAAAATGTCACCCCAGTGTTTTGTTTTAGTTAATGAAGCATGGGCTGCTACCAGTCGAGATTGCCCCAGGCCTAACAATACACAGTGTATACAAAATAAAAGATGGGTAATAATTCATGCTGATGCAGATGACATTTATGCATTTTGCCAGAACATATTTGTACACTGATAGGGTGGTGAGTGAGACAGCTATGACTGATCCTGTTTTGTAAATTAAATTTGGCAAACCTTGCACCAATACATGCAAGCACCTGTACTTCCCCTGCATCTAAAATACGGATTTCCCAGATATGTTTTCTGTCAGAAATCTGAGCCGAATGTATCGATCCCAGCGCTGACGGGCAGTGTGAAGCTTGGGTGGTGCCAGCAGATATTTACAAGGTGCCTTTGCGGCCTCTTGGGACGGAGCAGCAGCTGTCTGCTTCTCCGGGAGACTCATATGGAGGATTCTGTGTTGTTGATCACACATTGTAAATATCACCTCCAATCTCATTGAGTTATGGCTATTTTCTGCTGCCCCGGCGCTTTTCACACTCTCGATGACCGGACTCAATTATTCCAGCAGCTCTCAGCCCTCGGCTCATATCTATCGACCCGTCCGGGAGCGAGTTGCCGGGCTCTGCTCTGCCTTCTATCGAAACAGGCACTTACTCCACGTATTCACTCACTTCTCACTCTATTTCACTTTTATTTGGCTGTCGTCTCCCCTCTCTACTTCCAGTTCCTTCTCACTTCTTATCTGTCTTTTGTTCCCTCGCACTCTAAGACCACGTCCGCTCTAATCCTGATAAATTTTAAAACTCATCTTTTCTCTTCGTTTTGGCCATCCATCTGCGCTAAGCCGGCGAGATCATGCTCAGAAAAAAATGGAGGTTTTCCAAAAACTCTCTCCAAAGTAGATAAATTTGAAAACACCAGGCTCACATTGCAGCGCAGACAAAGAATGAGCTTTTTATCATGTGATATATCTCTCACAAACACGGCCAATGCACTTTGACTTGCCAGCAGTGTTACGGGGCCGTGTTTCTGTAGCCTCCAACTTCTTTCTGTTATCATTTTTTGTGTGTGTTTTCCAGGCCTACAGCCAGCTGCACAGTACAGGTGATGTCACGGACACATGTTTTGTGTCTGTTGTAGACATCTGCACAAGTGCAAAAATCACATCACAGTCTGCAGATATGGAGACATTTTGGAGCCTGGGTTTGAGTCAAAGTGGAGGAAGGGCTGGGATGAAGTGAAGGGGGATGCAAGCAACAATACCGCCATGACTGTCTGCAAACAAGCAGTCACACCCCACATACCTCTGACATTTTATCAAAGCACACTTTGGTGATGATGGCTGGAAGAGCTGCATACCCTTTTGAAGTGGCAGTTACCTAACGCTGTCTGTACAGAAAGCGCTGCACTGCATGCTCAAAACAAGCTCTTACAGTTAGCCTTGAACAGCACAAAGCCTTTATGTCAAACTCATGGTTTATGCTGCAAATGTGCTTTTATTTATCATAAAGAGAAGAGGAACATATGTCAATGACCACAACAGTGTTGAGTTTTTGGGCACTCTGAGAGACAAAAACACAACCACAAAGGGGGTAAGAAGCGACCAAATTAAGGTTTGAAGTAGGACCGGGTGATATAAGGCGCCACAGGATTGAGTTCTTAAACCAGAAAGTAAGTTAATGCAAAATCTCATAGAGACCTTCTGGATTGGCCTCCAAAAAATGATTTAATTTTTCTCCTCTATGTCCATTGTCGGACTGCATGACTGCAATATTTACCTCACTTGGACAATGGTTTTTGTTCCTATATGTGGACATGAGAGCAAAGCTTATTTGGTGAGCAGCCACTCAAACTCCAAAAGGTGTTACAGCACAATCAACGCAATTTTCTTCCCAAATTATGTTGCTGGAGCACCCTTTCATTGTTAAAAAAAAACCCCAAAGAACAGAAAAAGAAGGGTATTAAAAAGGAGGTTTTCGATTTTTTGGCATTCAGTACTTTAAAACCCATCTGCAATATACTGGACATGATTCCACGCTCTCATTCTGTCTGTTGCCTGTTCCTCTGTTCTCAGTGGAAACCCACAATGAGGATCATTACTCTTGACGATTTTCCTGTTTTCCCCCTTATTCTTATTCATGGCACAGGCCTTACTTCAAGCTGGCTTTCAGAATTCAAAGTCAGCTTGATTTCCATTCAAATTTGAAGTCAATTTCTGTGGGCAAAAAAGGGGAAGCATGCCTAAAATGTTTGCAGTTGCCTTTCAGATGATGCCCACTGAGACTGTGATTGCAGGTTAACCAGACTGGAACATTTTTCATCGAGCACTGGAGCTGTGATCGCAACGAGTGTAAAATCATACGCGAGCAAGGCTTTCCAATATGTCTCTTACGTGCCATTAAGTTCCAAAGGACTGTAAAATTATGGCGAGTAAATCAGGAAGAAGATATCCCCGTGCTGAGCGGTTATAAAGTCTAGACACGCCATTTCCTCAACCTTACGCGACCTTATAGTGTGTTAAGTTCATGAGATATCGTGTATTTAATTTCAGCGCCGCTGTAAATCAGCACGTGTGCGTTGAACAGACAGTGGGCTATATCAGGTAGATCAAAAAGATTAACAGCTTGCCGACTTGAGATGCGAGCCTGCAACTCTATACGCAGCAAGCTCACATGGGTGCTGATAAATATGAAATGAGATTTTCCATTGAACAGAAGGTTGCTTATCTAAACGCCACAATTTAATCAAGGGACGGTATTAGAAATGTTGGAATTCTTCCCAGTCAATGTTGATGTTTCATTTGCAACTTAAAGTGCCAGAAAAAGCTCTGTGTGTGTGTGTGTGTGTGTCAATGAAAGTGCATCTTAAATATTCATGAAAGTTTTGGTTTGATATTTCAGGGGGTGCACGGATGAAATTATACTGCAGCGGTTGCTTTGGGGTTTTCTATTCTGCAATTACATAAGCCTCAGCAAACTAACAGGAAACCCACATGGCTCACAATATCAGTGCTCACTCCCACTATTGAAGTGCTGGAGCTATGTAATGCCTGTGTGGGGTGCCAGGTGATATTGATGTGTTGAGCAAATTGGTAGTCATCTCCTCTCACTGCCTTAAGGTGCAGATGTAAGAAGGTCCAGTAAATGTCCATCATCCCTGCATCTGTCTATCTAAAGACGGTAAATCTCTCTGCTAATGATCTCTTTCAGGACCAGAAAATGTCACAGTGCATTTCTATAGCACTGCTGCCACCACAGGTATCGGGTATACACATTTTCTGGCATATATAAACGCCTACATGTGTTCTAGCTTGGCGTAGAAAGGTCGAAGAATGAGGAAGAACGCCTACCAGCATGGAAGAACAACAACACATTGAAGACAAGTGTGGTTGCAGTGAAGCTCCGACCTGACTCAACAAAGAGAAAAACAATAAGAGATGTGTATGAGGAGTTCATTCATTATAGAAGAAATTTGTTTGTGTGAATGGTGCCATCTGACTTAATGCACCTTAAATTCAATTCATGTTACGTTTTACATTAATTACATATTTAAAGTCTTTTTTTTGACATCCATATCCTTACAAAACAGGTAACCATTACTTTCTGATCTCTTACTATGATATCTTTTAAGGATCAGAGAAACAAAAAGGAAAAAGTTCATGTTGTTTTGGCTGTATCTGAGAGCAGGGATGTCACAAGATCGGATGCTTTGATACCATCTGCTGCCAAAGCTGAAACTGTGATGCTACGGCACTGCAGGTACCACAGGAGCAGGGGATACAGCTCTTCTGGCTTATAGAAAAAAGTTTGTAAAGGAGCCATAAAAACTTTTAGACGTCAGAAGGAAACATTTTGATTATTCATATTAGGGTTACTTTAATGACATAATTTTAGGTGTTATGCTTAATATCTGTTAGATATTCAAATCTCAAAAATGGAATAGGACACAGGACTGATAACCGTAGTAACCCGTCGACAACATTTCTTAATCATAAGTAATACAAGATACAGTTAGTGTGTGCCAATTAACTCACACCAAGATTGATACGGACTTTTACACAAGTAATGACACATTTTCCAAATCTCCAAGTGTTTTACAGCCCTGACAGAGGCGTTCACTGCGAACGCCAGCGTCATAATTCCTTCATATTTACAACCAACGAAAACACTGTAATATTCCAGCTGTACTGGGGGTGAACTGAAACATATACGGTTCAAGACTTTCTGTTTTGTTTCTCAAAACGAGGCCCGGAGACGGTGAGTAACCTAGCAGGTGGTGTCACAGACACTCTCCGAGCATCACTTTAATTATTAATTTAAATGCAGTTGAGGGCGCAGACAACAAAGAGCTGAAAAGGAATAGCTTGGCAGAAAGTGAGAAGAAAAAGAGGAGGAGCAGGAGGGGCAGTGCATGAATTATACATTCACCCCACAATCAGAGGTGCCTGCCTTATTTATGAGCAAAAAAAGCCCACACAGCTTAGCCAGAATTGTGCTTTGTCTGCTGTGGAATGCAATAGCAGTTCACTTAATAGTTAATGACTCTGAAGTTTCAGCCAGACACCCCCACACCCCCACCCCCATGTGCGCCACACACTCCCCCTCCGCGAGGGCTCCTCGGCCATCTCACGTTGTTATGTTCTGCTGTGACAAACTTACAGTGGCTGTAACCGGAGCCTCAGTTATCACCTACCTCTGGGCTCGGTTTACGTTTCATGACAATTAGACTCAACAGGATGTATCCATCATGTGGGGTCAGATCTGTGATAAAGGAGGCCTTTCTCTGTGACGCGGCATGGGAAAGCCAAACCCTCTCGCGCCGTTCCCTCGCATCAGATCTGCCCGCCGCGTGATTTACTGTATTTACTCCCGCACCATCACGCTGAATAATGTTGCGATGACAGATGCATAGGAGCGGAGCTGAAAATGCGATCAAATGATAAAACACTTCCTCAGCGCCACAGCCGGTTATTCAAACTGTCTATACAGTTGATTTACAGCAGCGATAATCAACTTGCAGGAGATGAAAAATGCATTTCTGTCGCTGCAGGCTGCTTGTTGTTCCTGCAGTGACCCACTGAAGCCGTCTCAATCCGCTCGTCATCTCAGACCAAATGAGACCTGGAGAT
>JAOWBC010000002.1:15251267-15280733 GCA_028566105.1 Hypoplectrus providencianus | reverse complement strand
GATAACAAGTTGGCCGATACTGACCTGATGTTAGCCCTTCATATATTTAATTTTGATTTGGTTCAGTCCTAGAGGTGGTTGGCACTTTAATGTAATGTATGTAAAATGTACAATAATGGTAAATCCTCTGTAATAGAGCCATTTGTTAAAGACAGCAGAGTTCTAAGTTGGATATCAGTGTTCAAAAATGTCCTATATATCAGCCACCATATTTTCAACCTGTGAAAAGTTTCCCTCTTAAATCAATGTCAGTGCTAACAAAAAAAAAAACACATTCGTTGGCTCCTAACGATGTTCGTTCTTGTCAATGACCTGAAACTGAGCTTCACTTCTGGATGCTCCCTGCGCTTCTGTATGAAAGCAAAGCAGCAGTAGGATGAAGCCAAACTTTCGGGGTCTGCAGGAAAAAAGTCTGCTTAAGTTCAATGTCAAGTTCAAAGCCTTTTCCCACAATGTAATCCAGAAGAAATTTCCCATGAGACCTTAGGAGAGAACTTATCATTAAAGGGTTTAATTTGACATCCAGTACCAGTAAGTGCTGTGCTTTTAGTGTCAAGGATAATGGTCAAATGGCTTCAAAGGAATCCATGATTGTATGGTCATGTCTTAGGAGAATCTCTTCAACAAAAAAAACTGCAGATAAGGATGAAAAATATATGACTCTGAGCGCCAAAGAGACTGGAAATAGAGGTTTAATTTTTTCTCTAACGAATGAAGGGAAAGTGAGCACTAACTGTGCTGAGGAGTTTAGAGTGCATCAGCAACTTTCCTGCCCTTCTCTGTGCAGCAGAACATCTCAACTCTGGGTGCTGGAATGTTGATTAAAATATGAATTATTCCTCACTAGTATTGTATCACATGATTAAAATCCTTCTCTAACTTGGACAAAATGATCAATCCAACCCAGCCAAACCCCATGTTGGTGACACACCGTAAATAAAACCTTGACATTTGCACTGGCAGCCAGTGCCTCGGGATAATTTATACAGATTGTCACAACTCTAGACCATGTTCTAAATCATCAATCCTGTTTTTGACACCTTTCTTCGCCCATCCATCAACGGCGACAGGGCCAGATCCACAGAGGGGCTAATTTTGCTGTGTGACAGCATCCCGTAGCAGAGAAGCTCAGCAGGATGTTGCCCCAGCTGTCCAGGCCTGACCCCACCATGTCAGGGACCAACGGGGGAATAATTATAGGTCAGGACTTCATCCCTCTGACTCACCATGACATTCCTCTGCAGCCTGAACATTATGCAGTGCTGAGGACTGTCAAGGACTCCAGTGAATGAATGCTTTCCAGATATCCTCCTGTGTGACTGCCTGGGGTCGAGGAGAGGAGACCAGACAGTGGTATATGAATGCGTGGCTGAGGTGAACCCTCTGCTTTGTTAGTGACACCGGTGGAGTCGTGTAAACAGGGGATTTATCACAGAGATACATTATGGCTGTTGTCAACTGAGAAGACTGAGCAGGTGGCCAGGGGCGTGTTGTATTGTCTAGACAACTGAGGAGAACATGGACAAAACCCCTTTTATCTTTGAGGAAGGCATTCCACCTTTTGAAATCTTTTGTCTCCTATGAGCCTCTGATTTAGATTAAAAAGATCTCCGATTACACCCGTGAATTGAATTAGCTTACCTATATTTGCTTTAAACTTCTGGAAAACTCTGCTTTTATATGAGACCTTGTACATTTCCGGCCAAGTTAAACGGAGACAGGACTTCAAAGGACAGCCTGGTGTCTCTGTGTGTCCTTTGACAGCCAAGGGGTCCTCAGGCAACACCAAAATAACTGATCCTTAAGGGCACGCAGGCAGCACTAAAATAAAGGACCTCAAGATTTGGGCTTTGACTCCGGCGGTCGTGAGGGCTGTGGTCAGTCTGCTCATCAATTATTCACTTTATATGAATTATTTGACAGCAGCTCTGAAAGTGAGCTAATGTATCCAGCACACATCCAATGCTAACATAAAAGGGTGTCTCAGAGATCTCAAACAACACTGGTGTAAAGTTGTCCCCACTTAGGAATGACGGCTATTTGTCAAATGAGGTAGCTCAGGGTGTAGCAGCACTGGAGGCTGGAGATTTACAGACAGGACTGTCATGGTTTAAAAGCATTTACAGAGAGGTGAGGCCAAGCTACATAGACCTCTATTCATCCGCTGTCTTCACTAATGAAAAACTCCACACATGAGAAGAGCACTGGCTGAGGGTTGATTCCACCGCAGGTTATTTAATATCAAAGGCGAAAACAAGGGGACACGGAAAAACTACTTTCCAATGTTTTTTCTTCCCTTCGCTTCGAACACAAATCTCTCAAGCAAGATGCTTAGACTTTACTGCAGCACATTAGAAATGAATGACTGAATTTAAAATGTTTTTATTGCTTTGAATGTAATAACAAGACCTCATGGACACACCTTGTTTTTGGCTTCACATGGAGTCCACATAAATAATCCACTACAAGGCTGATGCTTTCTGAATACATTATTGCACAGGGCTCCCAGTGCGCTCTTAATATTTTAAAGTGTCCGAGGCTAATATTTATGGTTGGGTGTTCCCCTCTGTCTATTGTACCGGGGTGACAAGTTCCCCAAATGTGGAGTAAAATGTCAATAAATCTGTATTTGGAAACACTATTACATCAATAAATCTACACTTGCTATAAATCTGACAACCAATGGGCGACCAGAGGGTTTCCCAACTCTGCAACTGCACGCTTGTTTCCATTTAACACTAATTCATAATTGCGACAATTAAAAACAAAGTCTCTTATTTGTCCTCTGATTTAGCCGCACGAAAAGGAAAGACGTGTGGGTGTTCGCAACATCTGCAAGTGCTAAATTCTTCAAGTATCGTTCCAGTATTTGCAGAATGATCATATTAAAGCTGATATGAAAAACAGAGTTTTAAATTCCAGCTGCAAAATGTGTTAAGAGGACAAATTACCTCTTGTACCATGACCAAAGTAAGTAATGGTCCATATAGATTACTAGATATTGAGTAGAGACAGTAAAATATTAAGAAACGGTAGGCAAAAGTCACCGCTTTGACATCCAGCCCAGGCATTTCATTTCCATTAAAATGGAAAGTGTTGTGTGTCTTGGTTTCCCTATCGCGTATTAAATGACCCCTGAAGGATGTCCGAGTTGAATTAAGAGGTCTGTCGTCTCAATCACTGGAGTGGAGCTCCGGGCTGCTGCCTGTCGGCCCGCTGCTGTAATAAGATCTGGCAGAGGAAGCAGATCCACCTGTAGGTTGTGCTGACTGAGCATGCTCCAGTGTTGTGGCAACAGCACATTAGAGCTTATCACATTTAGCACAATTGGGCGCCAGCGTTTAGCAGGAAGGTGACCTCGGAGGAGCGGGCGTTGGTAGCTCAGTGAGTATCCTCTACATGCCTATGAGGTGTGATGCTGGCATTTATTGGCAGGGCCAGGGGGTAGAGGGCAGGGGGGGTGGGTGTGTGTGTGTGTGTGTGGGGAGGGGGGAACCATATGTTTTTGCAGCTGACCAGACCCCCCATTTTCACATGAAAGGACTGTTGAGAACACAGCGCATAAGACAGTCCTTGCAGATTATCAACAATTGCCTTCTATTCTTAGACACACAAGCATGCTCAAGCAACCTTGCTTATCACCAACCACAAAAATGCTCCTCTCTTTAGACAAATAACTCTCTCTCATTTTCCCCTCACTGAAAAAAAAGAGCTGCATCAGACTCCGAGGCTCTGCAGTCAATTATATACACTATTAGCTGTTCATTAGAGGTGAGACTTCCATCAGTTATTTGACTTCTCTGTCAGCTGGTGACTAATTTAATTCCCCAACTTTGCAACCCAGAGCAGCTATATACCCTTGGATTCTGCACAAAACAAATCCCCAACACTGCTTGCCAAGTTGTGAATTAAGAAACACTGTTTTCAATCTGTGGCCTTTGGATGCACAGCACTGCTGTTTTTCTGTCCTACCAGGATGTTAATTACACTTAACTGCATTCATCCCACACCCCAGGTGGATATTCCCTCCTAATAAAATTGCAAGAACTAACCACAGTGAGTCTCCATGTCCCATGGACATGCATTGGGAACTACAGCTCCCGATCAATACATTCTTTCAAAGTAAAGTTAATTGGTGACGAACAAACAAGCAAAGCACTCTCTTGATTCATTAGACCTCATTACAAATTTACCTTGCTCCACAATGTTTCCTGACAATTACAAATCCATTAATGCACCTTGAGAAAGGCTAGCCTTGCAAATGCAAATTAAGTGAGCATAAAGGCAGTCACCAGATAGATAGCTGGTGAAAAGGGAGCACAGGGGAGAAGGATCAGTGACCAGTCCCTTTTCTCTATAGAGTCCTGGGAGAGAACAGTGTGTCCAGTGAAGGGTGAAAAACAACTTCTGACACCACATACCAATTCAGGCAAAGAGTAGAGCTAATTTAAAGCAGCTTCCAACCATCTCTGCATCACTCCAAGCTGGGGACACTAATGTAAAATTCTCACAGTGAATATAAAGGGCAGCTCTCATAGGAGATGCCTTATAAATAAGGGGGCAACAGAAAAGTAACACTGTGTAGAGTCATAGCAGGAGCTGAGTCCAACACTGACAGAAAAGGGTGTCTCATTTTCCAGTAATTAGCAATAATGAATGGAAACTGGCTGCACTGAAAGGCGTCCATCATTCCTTGGTCTCAAAAATACTGCAATGTGTTAATTAGATAGATTTAATATGGTCCCCAGCTACATAACCAGTGATATATTGTGGTGGCAACTTTACAAGCAACTCATACCTTCATAAAGGGGGTTATATCTGCAACTGGTGTTTTATTGTGGTGACACTTTTCGTTAAAAGAAAAAAAAAAGAAAGAAAGAAGAAGATCTAGGCTAGTTTCCTTGTCAGTGACAGAAAACACAAGTGAGAAAGTATTTCAGCACCATTAGTGACCTGTCTGCTCACAACGGGCTCGAGCAGGTTCGACTTTCCATTCATTTAATCATTCAACATCCGCGTTAATTCCCCATTTCAACGTCAGAAGTTTTTTGGTGTCTGTGGCCACATGCTCGTACCTGGGAGTGCTTGAAGAAAGCGGAGATGCGAGTGATGTGCAGACTGAGGCATCTCGAGGCGCATCTTGCTCGGTAAATACTGCCAGTGAAGAAAGAGTCGTCCTGCTTCCTCGCGGACACACTTCCCGGGCTCATTAACGCCGTAATCCACAAACACAGGGTCACACACACGTTCACGCTCCTGGAAAACATGGTCCCGCGGTTGTGTATTTAATCCCTCCACGGATCGGACAATACTGCGTGCGGGCTCCGCCGGAGAAACTAAAGAAACTTCAATTATACACTGGGGAGGAGTCACGGGCTTCACGTGCCCTGCGATTGGAGGACGACGCGCTGACTGACAGGCACGAGGAGCGTCGGAGCAGGTAGACTGCTGCTGCTGCTGCGGAGTCCTGCACCCTGATCACAGCATGGGCAGGTTGTTAGTGGGGAGGAAGAGAAGAAGAGAAGGGTGTGGAAGTGCCAATTATGGTCTATAATCAAGACGTGTGATTTATTAAGTAATGGAAAGAGCTGCAGTGTAGCTAGAGATTATTATATTTATTATGTATTTACTATGTTGTAATGCACGCTAGCCCAACCTAGAAGCTGAATATGCAGTACATAATTATCACTACACATGTAGTGCTTTCATACTGAGCATTGTCAGCTGCTGCTCAGACATCTGCTATTCTAGTTTATTGTTTTTTTTTTATATATATATTCGTTTCATACATATATTTGTTTCTTATCTATCACTCTGTCCATCTCTGTATGGGATATACAATCTACATTGATGATTACTGAAAATTATCTATTATTTAATATTCTGACAGGGAAATTGCTATGTCAGTATGCAGTCATATTGTTTTAATTGACTTAACAAGTGCAGCATCTACACACTCCTAAACAGTAGGTGGCGGTATGGACCCTTAAAAGTGGGTTTGCCATCATTAAATAAGTAACGTGTTTAGTACCAACACATTTGCATACATTGACATGTTTGAACTGAGAGATATAGGCAAGCATTTAATTTGTATCCGTAGGGTGAATGTTCTAGATAAATTATTGCTAAATGTAACGTTTTTTGTGAAAACCTTCCAATTAAAGAGGTACTACAGTAATTTAGTATTTCACATCCATAAAATTGGGGGAGTCACAAGAGACAGACAAAAGAAGAATGGTTAATATAAAAGAAGCAGAGGCTAAAATATCCTGATGTTAAGCCCTAGTGTGGGAACCCATTTTATTAGAGACCTAGTCACCTAAATACTCATTCAACACGTCCAAATTGTTACGCAGACTCTACTATACAGTATATATTGCCCTTTGACTTCAAAAGTTGACTTTATAAATTTCAGTTAAAGATAAATATATTTTTACACATGTTATACTACAAATAACATTTTTTACCACATACTTTAGGGCAAGGACCATAGGGGAAAAAGCTACAAATATTGGTTTTCAATACACACACACATACACACACTCATTTCATCCACACCAATGTATTGACTCCATGGCTACGACCTTGTTGCTTTTAATTATTAATTCCTTTATCTCCTTCCATCATTCCTTCCCTTCACTGTTTGGCAGACTACCAACTCCTGACTTCATAAAAACGTCCTAACAATATCCCCACACGTCACGCACAACGGAAAGCCAGGTACACACCTGTCTCCCAAGCAGGAGGGTTAGCCCTACTGCCATCTACTGATGACACAACTCATCAGAAATGTGGAGAAGCCAGGTTTCCTGTATCAAACCTTCACATATGGCCTTGGTGAAGCCTGCCAACATCCCAGGGAAACCCTTTCCCTTTAGCTCTCACCTCCCAGTTTAACAGTAGCTTGGAAAAACAAATCTACTCGGAAAACTATTAAAACCATCCTGACTGAATTCCTCAAGCTGGACTCACAACTTCTGGCCTGAGGTATGGAGCAAATATGACATGTAGGAAAAGCTTGAAATCCTCGCTATTTATTGGAGTTAAACAGTGAGTATTTAATTAGAAAGTTCCCTCGAGGGTTTTACAAGACACTCCTGCTTTTGTCAGCTCATGGAGTACTTCCCTGAACCCCATTACAGCAGCAGCATAATGAAGTTTTATAGGTGCTGCTCTTAAACTGTGTGCAGAGTGGGAGTGAACACACACTTACAGACCATCATTAGATTTGGCTGAAGTCGCCATCTTGCCGGGGGCCTATTACGCACGGTGCCAAATAGTTCGACCCATGCCTCTGCACTGAAATCGTAACATGCCCATATTAGCACATCCTGCACCGCGGACACCGATCTCTATGATGGGGACCAAATCAAAATCAAACAAAAAACTCCCATCAGTCACCAATTCCCATGTCATTCATGAAAACCCGACATGTTGCTCACTGAGAGTAAGCAGATCGCCGTAATGAGAGCACTGGCCTGTCATAGTTCTGCAAAAGCACGGCCATTTATCATACAAATCATCTCACAGCTCACTAATGATAAGATGGATGTGCGATCATTTCCCTGGTGGTCTCAGACACACAATGTTACTTGGGGTGAGAGATCCCTTGCCACTCTTAAAATATTTAAACACGGATGTCTGTGTACCTTAAAACAGCATAATGGCTTAATTTGTTGGCTTATTACAGCCATGTGTGGCGGGGGGTTTTATAGTGTGCAGTGAAGGAAACACACTGTCTGTGTGCGGTCCTGATGTCTCCTGCAGCCTGTGGGACATGTACCCCTCCGACGCCATGCTCTCATGGACTGGGAAAAGCCTCGGCCAATTGTGAACTCAGACTATAAAGCTATCTAGAGAGGGAATGTTTGTCAGACAGGATTTCATCTCTAACTCACGCCACAACATTAATTCACACATTTATATTCACTTGCAAGGAGACGTCATTAACAACATGTGTTTAGCTATGAAAATAGAGCTGCATGTACATCACCTGACCCATGATTCAATAAAACATGTCATTAACAAAGCAGACAGGTCTCCTCATGCTAGGTCCAAACAGCCTGTATGACACTGTGCGTTTGGTTTAGAAGATATCGCTGAAATCAATCTATTATTTAAATGCAAATAACTGGTTAAATACTGTCTATCTCTCACTATCTCTTATCTTCTTATGACCCAATGTGCTCCTTTTCACAATATTACTGCAAAGCATCAGTTTTAAGCTGTTAAATCAGTTTTAAAAAGCTTATTTTTCCTACCTGTTGGGGAATTCTTCAGTCTAAATAGTTTTGATATGAGTTGCAAGAATTTCAGATATATGCCTCAAAGAATATATGGGATAATACAAAACTGCACTTGTGCAAAAACACATATTTTTAAAACTCCATTCATCTGACTCCTTGGCAAATCATGACCCTCTTACTCAAAATACCCCACACACCTCTTTGTTTGTAGTCTTAAATCATTTCTACATGAAATCGCCCATAAAAAGATGTCTCCATGGCTGGTATCTCCAACACCCGGCAACTCCCACCACAACTACCCAGAATGATAAATACCAATACAGCTAAGAGAAAAAAAATGTGCATTTTCTATTTGGTGTTGAACTGTCCCTTTAAAATGGTTAATCCATGTACCCAGGCACAGTATGAGAAGCTGATAGGATATATATAGTTTTGTTCAAGTGCAGCATTGGTTCAGTGGCAGCCTCTTTGCTTCCTATTGTGAAAGATGATGGTTATGCCGGCGTGGCGGGGACCGGCTGCGATCCGAGAGCTGGAAAAATGTGTTTTCCTAACCCAATTTTACAAAAGGCATCCTGAAAGATAACACACTAGTATCAGCTTTCAGCCTGCATACTCCTGAGGAGGAAGTTGTGTGATGATCAAACACTTGGGTATCTTTGATCGTTGAAGGTGTAGGTGGACTCAAAGTTCACACCTTTGATGAGATGCCACCAGGATCAGACGGAGCGACCGGCTTTTGTTGTGAACACTAGCAAACAAAGGGGTAAGAGATTAGCTCAGAAGAAGGTAGTCTTTCAACATGGGTAACTTCAGTGTTATGAAGTGGGAGTGAAGTAATAAGGTTGATGTACTTATCTACGTTTTCTAAAATAAGCTGTCATATAAAGATAATGTGGATATATTTTATAGTAAGAAAAAAGGTTAGATCAGCACATCATATAAAAACATTTAAAAATAGTGACTGAGTTCAAACACAATTTCTTTGTTATTATCAGTGGGTTCTTGAAATTAAAATATAAATTTTTATCTCATTATTATCTACCCATGATCCTTCTGGTTGAATCATAATTAATTATAAAATCAATACGGATTTAAATAGGTAGAAAGTGTATTTAACAATTTGTACTTCCTTATCATTTGCAACGGCCTTCTTTATTTCAAGAATTAATCCAAAACAGAATCATAAAATACATCTTTATAATATTATTGCATACTTTTTAAAATATATAGTGGCCTATTGTTTCACCTGCTGAGAACAGGTTGACACCTGCTCGTAGACGAGGCAGAGTTCAAAGATCTCCCGTTCGATGACAGACAAAGCTACGAGTCTATAATTCCACCACACCTGATATTATCATTGCTTAATCTGCGGGGGCTGTGATTTAATGTACACCTGTATCAAGTTTCCATTGTGATACTAATCATAAGAGAACGGCTTCAGGCGAATCAGCAGCGAGCACTAAACAAAAAAACATGTTATTCAAGAGACAGCCACAACAGTGACATCATGGCAACAGATATCTTACAGTATTATCAACCAGGCAGAGGCACAACACACAGATATTGCTCCAGAGTCAATTCACAGGTAGCGGTTGATTAAACACACACACACACACACACACACAAACACACAGGCAGGGTAGAAATGCACTGTCTTTAATGGGCCTTATTTGTTCCAAGTCATACACATGTCAGAGCAAGACACAATTTCACTATTATATTAAAAAGATTAGTCAGCTTCTGTCATATTTTATTGCAGAATAATTAGCATGCTCACGATGCAATCAACTAGCAAACATTTTAATTATTCCATTCCATCAGCAGATTATTTTCTTTCAGTATTGGCATGTAAGCCACAGGGAGAGTATTTTTATAGAAATGCGGTGCATCTCTTGCAGATGAGACGAGCCAGTATTGATTCTCAGTTTGCTTCATAATTACGAATTATTTTTTGACATTCTGATAAGGTCAGTAACTTGAAGTCGCTCATACAGACTTTATTCCTGTCAAACTGTACACTGCTATGCTTTCAGGTGAACCCTGAGTGGATGGTTTTTAAACTCATAAAACATAGTATGTTTAAAATATCTCTGAATAGACCGCCTCACTGATAAAAACCCTTCCGCTGTACAGTCAGACTTTTGTCTATTCACTACTGGTGTGTTCACAAGAATTTCTAACATTCCTTGTAAAAATATTTATCTTGTGTATGAGGTTGGAAAAACCAACTTGACATGGAGGACTTCCAAATAGATGCCTGCATTAAAAATATTTTCCTTCTTCCACCACGACCCAAAACAATGCAGCGTTGTGGAGGATGATAGTCCAGTACAAGCTGTTATTCACATACAAACCACCCACTCGGAGCTGAAGTTACATGTTGGTTTCAGTTTAAACAGTGATGGTTGACTGACAACTGAGTATCCCTTGGTGGCTGTTAACAGACCGGATAATCATAACTGCACCTTTCCATGGACCGTGCTGGTGTTTATTTTCAGATTGGATGTAATGAATAGACAATGAGGAGACAGGGAGGAGGGAGTTATGAAACAGCACTGATTTCAACCCATCTATTCAAGACCAAAAAAAAATAAAAAATGAGAAGGGCTTCTGTTTTTTTTAACAGGTGTTGTACCATTTTGTACCACTAGATGGCAATGTGTCCACAGACAAATTTCAGGGCCAGACAAGAGCTCTGACACCTCTCTCTCTTTCTCTTTTTCTCACAATATTTTCCAGGAGATGATCCAGCATTAATACCCAACAATGGGGAATTTATCAGGAGGATTTTGTTCTCTGGTCTGAGGCAAACAATTATCAGAGATGATGGAAAATAGAACACATTTTGAAACTCAATGTAATCTCTTCTACTGTGTCTGTAACACACACACGCATTCAAAAAGACACATATTCAAATGGTTTCACACACAACTCTTACATCGTGAAGAAGGATTTATTTGTGTTTTATAACCCAATTTGGTAGGGAAATGTTAACAGATGGCAACGCGCTCTGAATCATTTTATTTTACATATCAGATCACGGGGTGCTTGACATCTCCATCTGAATGACTTTTATCTGGATGTGTGATAACACAGTTTGTTCTTTCCTGTCTGTTATACAACCCCATCATTCTCAGACACATGTAAATCTCCCTGCTTCTCACTGTCATCATCAC
The DNA here is from genome assembly GCA_028566105.1 of Hypoplectrus providencianus. Lineage (NCBI taxonomy): Eukaryota > Metazoa > Chordata > Actinopteri > Perciformes > Serranidae > Hypoplectrus > Hypoplectrus providencianus. Next base: position 15,269,308 of record JAOWBC010000002.1, on the reverse strand, counting down.
TTATTTCCAGAGGGAACAACAAGAACCATGACAGCCTTGTTCAAATGTCATCCCCTGAACCTGGAGGTCAGGCTGTGATTATGTAGAGAGACATGTCACAGTGTAGTAGTGGGGGCAGAGGCCCATTACACAGCATTATGTTGCTATGACAAAGCAGGAGGCTGAAATCAGTGATCCACTGCACGGCAGACTTGCCCATCCCCCCCCAGCCGCTACGCTAACAATACAGTGTCACAGGGAGATCACAGCTCCTGTGAGATTCTCCTGGCTAGAAATCATACAGCAGGAATGTTTTATAACGCCCTCAGGCTGTAAAGTGAAAGCTATCCCCGCCCGGCTTTCAGCAGAGCTCACCAGCCTGGTTTTATGAATCTATTTTGAGGTAGCTCAACATTAACTTCAATGAACTTCAAGAATCAGAGGAATAAGTTCAGCCATAGTCAGATAAGCAACTGAAATGTAACAATAAATTATTACGTTGACAATTGCACCATCCATTTGACTTCACTATGTATAGAAAAGACACATTAGTGTAACGAATTACAAAAGTGAATTTTGTTCTTGTCAGTTAAGCAGATACATTAAATCATAGATAGAAATATCCATATGTTTCAGGATTGTACAATTTAACCATCATACAATCTAATTCAGTCACTACATTAATACATCGTGATACCTAGAAGACTATTTTTCTTAATGCTTCATAACATTTCAAGATTGAAACTCATAATGGTCTCCATGGAAACTCATAAGTGACTTTTGTGCTGTAGTTTTCCATTCAACTAGTAATGTAAAGCACATGCTGCTGAAGATAGTTTGCAATTTAGTCTCAATCACAGTACCGACACATCAAATGGTCTGTCTCCTACGACTAGCACGCAGGGAAAAAATAGTTATGATGAGTTATATGCTCATACCAAGAAAAGAAAAAAAACCACATAGGTCATTTTTTCAAGCCTCTAACTGTGACCCATATTTACGTATTTATTGTTAGGAAGCAACCTCAAATGATTGGACCACCAGGTGGCAAATTGCACATATTGTGAGGAAATCTAGACATAAAAAAACAGTGTGGAGGCAATTCGTAGACATGCTTAGTAGGCTATAGTAGTTATCTTTGGACAGCTAACTGTTTCCAGTCACTAAAGCCTGTTCTCACACTTTGTCACTGTATTTATGTGTATTACCAACTCCAATGCATCCTGTAGCATATGGACCTATTCATTGACTGTAATGAAAACCTATCCATGTTCATTTTTGACGCTTAAGAGTAAAGGACGTAATATAAAGTGGAGTGGGAGTGGAGGTGGATGGGTCAAACCAATCCTGGAGTGTTTCCTGGTAACACAGAGATAAAAAAAAAAAAAAAAAGCAACTATGTATTCAACTAGCAGGAAGTGACTCACCGTCCCCGACACGTCTAAAACCGCAGCAAAATGGGCTTTGTATTAGCCTGTACCACATGTCAAGGAATTTGGACAAAGCATCAATTTCTGACGAGTTTCATGAGAATGCTCTGTTGTTATACTAAGCTAAGCATGTATGAGTGTAGTTGTCTTTTTATCTAACTATCATTAAGGAAGCAGATCAGCACATTTCCTTAACTTAATGTACTATGACATCCTGTTTTTTTTATTATTATTTTGTTCTATAGAAATGTCTGTCCATTGGCCTTTTTTTTTTTTTTTTTAATAGATGGAGAGATGGATTCAGATATATATCTTACATCAGCCAACAATACAGTGCAGACATTTTTTTTCCAGCATTTAACCAGATGTGTTAATAATGACAAAGGGACAAATGTGCACAGCTTGAGAGCAATCTACAGCTTGACCGGGAATTTCAAAACTGTATCCTGAAAGCGTTTAAATGCCACTGTAAGAAAAAAAAAAAAAAAAAAAAAAAAAAAAACGTCGTAAAGTCAATGACTGCCATTGTGCCGGAGGGGGAGGAAAGGGAAGGCGAGTCTGTTGGATGCCCAGGTCACCAACCCTTGACCTCTGTCCTCGACCCTTGAATCTATGACATCTGTCTGCTTTTCCCGCCTTCTCCCCTCCCCCTGTCCTGTCAAAGGAATTTGATTTTGGCAGGGGGGGACTGCGGTTTCCAAAACTTGCACGTTTTTTAAATCAGTAGACAAGAATACTATATATTAAGTGTCTTTGTAGCAGCTTTCTTATTGTATCCAGTCGTTCATTGGAGATCCACTTTGTCATCTGTTACATCACCTTCTCTTTGCTTATGTAGCACCAAAGTATTTGCTTTAGTTTTTAAAAACAAAAAACTTCTTATTTGCTTTGTCTGGAAAATAGGTCTGTAGGCTATGACATAACAGTGTACACCACAGACTGCCTCCTGCATCTCTAGCCTGTGTGGATGGTTGCAGAGGGGGAGGGGAAGAAGACAGTGGGGGTGGTGTTTTACAGTGAGTACACAAGGCTCACTTTTTCTCTCCAATGCCACAAGCTCATATGTGCACACCACACACACATCAACAGTGAAGCCTTTTCCTCCAGACTGGCTCTGACAGCCCGGCCCCCATGCTCCCATTCTCTTTACAGTGTAAATAAAGCAGCAGGGCTTAGGGGACTAAATTCAATATGTCAATGGACACCAGAGCACAATGGGGAATAGATACTCAACTGGATATTCCCCTGCTACAAACTGAGCTTTGCACACGCTTCCCCGGCCTAATAACCACACAACAAGAGTCGTGTGACTCCCAGCACCCTTCCCCCACCCGTACATATTACCATTGCTCCTCAGTGCTGTCTAGAAAGGTCATGTGACCCTCATCAGCTACCAGGGTTGGGGGAGGGGAGGCAGATTGAACCTGTTCTTTGTTAGGAGGTCAGCCCAGTCTCTATGGCAGGAAGCGCGCCTACCATACAGCATGTAATAGAAGTGCACAAGAGGCAGAAGACAGCGCGGGGAGATTAGAGGAGACTGACTTGAGTTTTTGAGCATTCATGCAATCGAGAACAGGCAAGCCAGACCCACATAGTGCAGTGCTGAGGCTTGCTTGATAAATGCAGCTCTTTTGAAATAGCATGAGGCTGATGTAACAGAAAGAAAAATAAGTGGGCCAATTTTAGGCCTGGTCTCTATTTTCATTAGCGCTGGCTCACATGTCTGCATACAGTTAAAATAAGCATGACTTTAGTGTTTTTGTGGTGAGAGGTAATGACAGTTCCAAGGGTTTACAGCTGGAGAGGACCAAAAAATTTCAAGCAGGAATATTTGATTATTTAAATAAATTAAAAATAAATATGGAGGGGCGGTATTCCTTGAGGGGAAGCCAGCTACAAAGCCGCACAGCAAACTTTTAACACTTTGAGAGCATCTCCACTATTTGCAGATGATGTTGTCCTTTATACTGGAACCTCAGGCAGTTTGCAGCAGAGTGTGACAGGGTTGGGATGTGGATCAACACTTCAAAAATCCCAAGGGATGTTTTTTTTTTTTTTTTTTTTTTGTCAGAAAAAAAAAAAGAATCACTTTATGGGAGTGGAGAGGGGGGCTATCTTCGTTTAAAGGGAAGGTAAATACAGGTAATAGTACATAATACCGCCTGTTAGTTTTTGTTAGTTGGTATTTATACCAATCAATCTTAATGGATCAAAAACCATATTATGAGAAGGTTTAGGTTCTGACTAAAGTAATAACAGACTGGGAAACTGGGAAGCTATGTACTGTGTATGTGTATTATTCTATCTATAAGTAGCAATTAATCTTTGTGGTATTCTTTAGGCCATAGTGTGTATTGTCAAGTAAATTCCATTGCCTGATGAATCACCATATCAAAGTTTGAATGTTGAGCCTTGTGTGCAACTTGCAGTTCAGTCAGTTCAGCTGCAACTCCCACACTGCACTGCACCTCAGCAAAAATCCTCAGAACACACTTGCAGGACTTCTTTAGATTAAAAGAATAGAAAAACTTAAAGGAATGTTAAATGTGCCATCTCTACAACTTAAGTATGCAATATTTGAAATATGCTGATAATAACAAAATTTAAATCATTACCATCCAAGACATTCAAAGGGAGGAACTTACAGTTAAGGAATCTAGTTCAGCATGTTGTAAAATGCAGATGGGTCATTTGAGGGCCGGATGCATGATTTGAGGAAATTTGGAATTCGCCATTTTCTGGAAATGAGATGCCTCACTTCCTCCCTCAACTCTATATTACAGTTTACTGTGAAGACAGGGCTCTGAAACTGTTTTTGGCAGGCAGGAGGGCTGAGCTCATATATCCATTCATCTGCTCTCATCAAATATGGATCGCTCTGGAGAGCAACTCTGACAGGATTCTCTCTGTAGCATATGGTCCTACAACATCTGCACGTCAGAGACTGACTGACATCTGCACGTCCTCTACTCTGTGTGTTTTCATTTTCATTGTTTCTCACCCAGAATGTAATATCATTCATGAATGTGACTGCCTCCTGTGATAATGTGGTCCAAATAAAAATCTGGACAGAAAAGAAACAATGCTCTGCAGTGAGAGAAGCCTTGAACATTGAACATTAAAACAAAAAAAAAAGGTTTTATATGAAATTCAGGGGATTGAGAGGAGCAGTTATACTTGTTAAATCAAAACCGGATGTATTTTTATTCTTCTGTGCTTTTCTTTATTTGAAAACTAATAAAAAATACACCAGTAAACCAAACAACAACACTGTGACAATGATACTTTACACAATAAGCATAGGTCAAACTCCCACACACCTTCTTTTCGCTGCCAATACAATGTGGAGTACAAATGTATCACTTCGCAGCTGAAAATAACCCCCAATAAATACACCAAACACTCCTTCTTAGGAGTAAACAGGTCAAGCTGTTGTAGGAAATCTGCTAAGTATTTTTGATTAATTTTTCATGAATTTTAAAGATTTACATCTTCAAGAATTAAAGGGCCTGCTATGCAAAGAGTGCCAACAGCAGGGTAGAGAAGTATGAAAACAAGGACAGATACTTAGTTTTCATGTGATACAAGGAAATGAAAGTGACTTTATCCTCTATATTGTGGGACAAAAATAACTTTTCTGTGTCTACTGAACAGAGTCAGTTTTGGCAGATTATAAACATAGATGATGCTGTCTTTAAAGGTGCCATATTAAGCATATCGGAAGATTGGAGGAGCCATAACTGGCTCTAGCTCAGTTAAAACAAAACAACCAATGCGGATAAACTGGGGCTTTAAAAGGCCATAGTCTCCCTTTTACAAAGCAGTTTACATTGGATTGTACAGGCTTTCCTGAATACATACTGAACATGTTTTCCTTCAAACTACTACTATCTGTATCAGTGCTATTCCCTCTGCCAGCCACTGACAGCAAGCTTTGTTGAAATATTAATGTCAAACAGGCTGATCTAGCCTGCATGTTCCATGTCTGAAAAATACAGTGACCATATATGTTAAAAGTGCAGTAAACTATATTTCATTGGGAAATGTGTTTCAGATAAATTTAAATATGTTAACAATTGCCTGGTTTTCTAAGCCTTTTTGCTTAATGTCACCACCAACAAGTATCACATATAGCAGCTTTGTCCTGTTAGTGACCTGTTGAGACATAACAGGAAAACTAACATTTAGATAATGACTTTGGCTCAACGTATCAGTAGAAGGAAGGTCTTTTGTACATTTATCAGCTGTTAACTTTGTATTTCCTCAAATGAAAAATCACTGTAATAATCCTGTCATATTCCAACAGGGACTTACCTCGCTGTGCTCCTCATTTTTGACCTGAAAGACCTCATCACATCTTCAAATATTTCTTATCTCCTTTGTCATTATGATGAGATAGCAAAATAATTTAGTCCCATATCTCTTGCCGTTGCTGTGATGTATTGATGCCTACTTTTCTTTCTTCTGCACACACCATAAGAATGCCTGTTAAATATTAATTTCTTGAATCTAACATGCTATGGATATTCAGATATTATTATTTATATTATTTTGCGTCACTGAGAGCAGAAGAAATATCAGAACCAGCTAGTAAAATACACACCAAACATAGTTTAGAATATATATGTACTAATGCATGCATGTATATATGTATGCGTATATATCCCCTAACCCTGAAGAAATAATGGTTTTGAAAACAAAATTACTTATTTACATTACATGTCATAAACGTTGGGCTATGCAACAATAAGCATACAGTAAACATACATTGGTGCGGTTGTAATATGTCGTGCGCACATATTGTCGTGTGTACGGTAGCCAAAGGAATGTGTCACACCAGTGTAGAGCCGTAATGATGTCAACTTGTTATTTACTTTCCAAATCTGAATGACTGAGCAAGGCGAAAGGAGAATTAATCAACCGCTGTGTGACCGGGCAGGCGAAAAATAGTGGAGTGTGGGGGGAGGGGAAGTGGCTCAAAGGCCAGATAGGCAACTTACTAGACTGTAGTCTGTGAGATTCAGCTCACTGCCTTTTTACTAAAAACAGAACATCAAAGTAAGAATACACTTTGGCGCGTTTTTTCGAAGGTGTGCTATTTTAACGATATACATTGCTTAGCCAAATGTAAATATCTGGTCTTTAAAAAAAACCCAACTCTATTTAAAGTGCGCATTTATGCTATAGAATATATACAGTAACTGTGGCACAGCCGTTGAAAGTCGACAGTTTGTCTGTTAATGTAAGCTAGCGAGTAGATGTTTACAAACTGACATATTAGCGCATAATGTATCCACTTGTGGGTGGTTAATATTACACGATAGAAGCTAATTGTATAGTAGTTAATTATTATTAAACTATACGTTTGGTTTTCAGTATTCAGGTTTAAGGTCAGTTAGCCCTCGCCCCCCCCCCCCCTCGCTCTCTCTCTCTCTATTCTCTGTCTACGTCTCTCTCCCGCTGCCGATCAGCGCCTGCTGCTGCTGTCTCTTTACGTTCCTCCTGTTCTCAGTGAACGGTGAAACTCCACAGAGTAAACTAGCCTGCAGCCCTCAGCCACAGAAACTCGGGCTTATTCCAACTTAAACCGCCAGTTGTGACTGTGTCTTAGCGATTACTGCTTTGTTAGCACACCAAATTAGTCGACAGTGAGTCACAGCAGGGCAGCAGTCGGAACTTGAAATATGACGATAAGCAAAATGGGAGGAAAGTCGTTGCTAGCTTGCTGAAGTTGGAGGTTCTCCTTGTGGAAGAGGAAGAGGTGGCGGCGGACACCACGAGTTCACTCTCACAATAAAAGGTAAGCCAGTTAAAGTGGCATGGTTTTGGGCTGCACTGCGTTCAGGCTGCTTCTGTGTTTGTGTATGTGTGTGGGGTTATACACGAAGAGGATAATGACATTCAGAAATGTGTGATTATGGCGTTGATAAGGAGGTTGCCGGCACATAGCTTAGTCACCCCTTTGACTCTACACGTGTGTTGAAATTCCTGCTTGTGTCTTTTAATTTTCTCTCTTTCGGTTATCCAAAGAACGTACTTTTACTTTTCCCAGACTCACATTAAACCTTTGCAGCAGAGCTGAGGACTACTTCTCCAAATACAACAAGTTTTTGAGGCTGAATGTAGTCCTATTTAGGTGATTATTACGATATTTACTTTGCTTCTAGTAGCACAATAGAAAACCAGCACCACATGAAGTTGCATCAGTGCAGTTTGGGTCATTTTGTTCCATCTTAAATATGAATGATACATATTTATGATGCCATGCAGACTTAGAGTGTGTGTGTGTGTGTGTGTGTGTGGTGGGGGTGGGGGGCATTCAACTGTACTAGACACTGCTACCAGTTTTCAGGGGACAGTTCATGTTACTGTATAACTACAATGTTGAGCTGTTTCCTGACTCTGTGCCAGCTATAGCTTCTTTTTAAGCACAACAGAGGCACCAGTTTATCAAAAGAAAGCCTGCTAAATGTGATGCTGGAAGACATGGTGTTTTCACATGTTCACACAACACTTTATAAAACAGTCGAGTGACCTATAAATTTGTCTTATTTTCCAGTTAGTAGCCCTGGCTGTTCTGTAGTTTACAGAATAATGGGATACAGCGTGTACAGACACTGTTAAGATGTCTCGTCTAGCCTCTGAGCATCAAAGTGTTTATTATATCCATTAAAACAAGACATGAGATGGATTTAGATGAAAATAACTGCTGTTTGAATGCTGTCCTAACCTGGTTCTACTTCAGTGGCCCAAATAATTAATGCCAAAATGATGCTCCCTTTTTCTTCCTGACCTAGTGGCTGTTATGTGTTCACAATATCAGTCAATGTTGTTTAGCTATTGAACTCAGAAGGAGGCATTTTAACAAAGAAGTTGCATTGTTGAGAGCCTTAGTGATGAGAGGACACTGACTTGATTTGATTTGACATTTTGGCTTCCACATTTTGAGTTTTTTTTAAACAATAAGCCATTGGTCATAAGCTCATATTCTTCAATAATGCCATCAATACTACAGAGACGCTACAAGTGTTGTAATAATGACATTTACAAAGGACATACTAGTGTTTTTGGGCTGGTAAACTATTTTAGTTTTTTGTCTATCTCTGGTGTTCTTTAATGACAATATGATTCTGCAGACATGTAAATCGCTCTAATACATTTCAGCATTTAACCCCATTTTTGGGTTTTATTATCAATCTGATGTGTTGTTATTCCATAGCTGACTTTTTAAACTAAAAGCTGGCATCAGATTTTTAACCTATATATAAGTCATTTTGCAAATAGCAGAACTTATTCAATATTATGTAGGATGCACAATCCCAAATGCTTCCACACATTTCTTCTAAGACACTTTGGTGTCATAATTTTTTGTTCAGCACAGCTCGCCAGTTTCGTCCACGTTGTGTTAACAAAAGGTATCTTAATTTACAAAGGCTACAGGAAACGCCATAGATCAGAGAACCCCCCCCCCTCGCTGGAAAACATAGATTGGACTGTTGCACTTTCACACAGGATAGTTAGTATTTTAGCATTTGGTTAAATCTTTTAATAATTTAGAAAGTTGACTTTTGAGTTACGATTATGTATGAACTAGAAGGGCACTCAGAGGGAGCAGACTTGTGGTAAGGCCATGCCCTATCTCACAATGTTAACAAAAGTGAAATATTTTCCCTCTGAATCACTTGAATTGAAAGAGGATGGGTTTCATGGCTAGTACTTTTTTCCCAAATCCTGCTGAAAATGACATGGATGAACAGAACTAAAAGCTAATCTCTTTGCCAGAGGAAATAAAGAGTGACTTGTGTGTATTCTAAAGTTATTGTATAAGAATTTGTTGTACAAAATTTTGACTCCAAAAAACTGTAGATTTGATTTAAAAGCATTGCTCAAGTGTTTATTTTCCACATTAGTAGTTGTCTTTCTAAGTGTTTAGTTTAATTCATATTTTACACTGATATTGATTTCAGCCTTATTGCCCTGGACGGCAAGTGTGTTTTCCAGTTGTGTCACAGGAGTTTCAGAAATGCAGTCAACTCTAATTGCTGTAGTTACAAAAACAGGTTTAGTGCCACCCATTTAAAGAACAATAGGAGTTTTATTGTGTCTTAATTGTGTGTTTTGGACCACTTTACGTGCCACATTTCCATTTATTGATCTCTAAATATGTTATTGTCAGTGCTTAAAGTCATTACTACCTCCCATTGACATCTTTGAAAGGTGGTCTAATTTATACACAAAGTGCAGCTCTACATTTTATCAATGTGTCTTGGACCTCATTCCTGGTTAAAAGCGTGCTAAGCAGGAATTGTTGCTTGTAGACAAAACATTCTTATTAGGCCCCTCCTCCTGTGCTCAATGAAAAGGAAAAGCAAACTCCATATTCAATCTTATTTTAGAAAAAGGCCTTGTTTACTTAAGCCTTGCTACGTATGCCTTATTGGGGCGGGATTTGCCTGCTATTTTCATTGATTCATGCTCAAAGGGTGATGCCCAGAAATGACCCAAACATAGCACAGGGAAAAGGAAAGAGAACACAGTCAGGCATAGACATACATTTTGAATGGGTTGTAAGTGATGATTGAGAGGGATTCTTTTTGTTCCAGTATACATTGCATTTCTTTGTTATTTTCAATCTACTGGTTATTTTCTTTCTGCCTCTTCTTCAGAGACAGTATTTGAGATTGAAATTGTCTTTGGTTTCACTTCTGTATGTGGTCTGACAAAAGTGTATGGCCTGCCAAGTACAAAGAATCATAATTCACTCATCTAATGATCTTATAATCTTGTACTTCGCCCTTTTTGTCCTATTTGAATGCAATTACTCTGGACTCCGTAAATCGAAGCACAGAACAGAGAACTGTAAATCCTAGGTTCATTGTGTTAGACTGCTTGTTCAAAACAGAAATGTATCCTCTGCTCATAAGTAGGGCAAGGAAGTCCCTGAGAAAACCCATGTCAGCCTTGTGGTGCTGTGAAGCTCTGTATCGGGCTGTCCAAATATTTCTGTAGCAGTATTTATTTATGATAGGCCATGGGGGGAGGTGAGCCATTCTCTCCCTCCAAAAGAGTCCTACAGTGTGCATGGGCCACCAGCCAACTGGCAGACTAGTGGTTACTCTGAAATAACACCCATACAAGTTCTGGCTAGTTCAAGGCTATAGCTATTTATTTAGATTTATTTTGGATGTAGGGCGGCTGTGTTTATAGTTGTGTGAACTTGTCCCTGTTGTGCCTTGGCTCTGTCCTTGTGTGTATTCATATAAAAGCAAGTCAGAGGAAGCCACATGCCTTTAAGGGTGTGTTAAATGTTCAACTGTTTGAGTCAAGCAGATAATCAGTTTTATTTTCTTTTTTGTCCAAAACCCTCAGAGCTTATGATGACATTCATTTCTTTAAGATGACATTTGTTGTTAATGGAACACGTTCCCTTTTTTTTGTCAAATCTATCAATGTGATCTTGTGCTCAATAGACAACTTTTTTTCAACAAGGTCATACTCAAAGTACAAACTGTCTGTCTTTTTACCCTTGATGTAATCTTATTGTTTAAAATTGACAATGCAGTTTTGTTGTAAAAGATTGTGATCAATGTTTCCATCATTGTAGCGTGCCTCTGGATTAGTTTTAACTGCTTTTATAGGAGAAGGGTGTTTGAAATACAGTTACTTCTCATGGATGACTGTTAAGGAAGTTGTGCAAGCACATGCAGGCCAGAAAGAGAAACTACTACTACTACGACTACCCCCTTGTGATTTGCAGTATGGAAGTGCTCTGACTGTCAACACTTTTAAATTGTCCAGTGCCCCAGACTAATTTTTCCACTGTTAGCCAGAAGCTCCCAGCATTCTCAGTTGTCCCTACTTACATGTTTTGAACACACCCTTTATGTGGTACAGAGTAGTATTAATCACCAACTTGCATGCCAGTTAATAATGGTCTTCTTTAGCATATACTTGTTTTGCATTGATGTTAAAGAACAGTGTGTAGTAATGAAAAGTGTTTAGCTTCCCTCTATGTTGCCCCCACTCCTCTGGAAGCAGAAGTCTGACTTTGGACGCATGAAATACATCATCCAGCTGATTTCTTCCATTGTAGGAGTAGGGGACTCAAACAGCAACAAAGAGGGAAAATTAACGGCATTTATCTGCCCACACCAGATAACAAAAAGCTGGTTTAAATTTGGCAATGTAGCTCTTTAAGAAAGTGGCTCGAGCTTTAGAATTCATACTATCCTTTAAAATATACCGGTCCCTGCAGGTTTTGTGTTTATTCCTATAGTCATGCAAATTCAAAGTTTAAAGCTTGAACTGTGTTGACGTAGTGTCGGGTTTTGAGTTGCCTGCAATGGGTGGGCAACATTGTCTACAACACACACACACAGCATAGCTTTCGCCTTCTACTGCAACCACAGTACTGCGTTAGCCACTGTGGTTGAAAGTGGTACTTTTTCTTCGTTGGGTGAGTTGATTCTCTGCCAACATTTTCATTACAAATGGCATCTGAGTCAAATCCCTCTTTGCCCCCCCCCCCCTTCTCTTTAGCTTTTGAAAAAACTCATCACTCATCATGTACTTAATGCCACTAAGTACCAATTGGGGTCAACAATTATAATGATCATCATAACCTTGCGTGAATGCAGCCACCTGAAATACGACTCAAAAATGATGTCATAGACACTATTTTCTATCTAAAAGACGCTGCATACAGCCCTATCTAAAATATGAGTGTACTACTGTTTTAAGTTTTGTGAGGCTTTTGGAAATGCTGTAAAACAATGAGCAAATACTGAGCCGGCAATAAACAGCAGTCCCACACTTGCGTGGAAGTCAGGACATTTCTGTCCATAGGCGAAATTCTGCTCCTAATATAGTCAGAGGTTATCTGTGTATCTTTGGCCAGGCAGGCAGTGGTTGGGCGTGTGTTTTTTCAGGAATTGTGGCTTTGAGCACTCTTCTACGGAAACGAAACGACCATCTGTAGGATGTCAGTGAAAGTTTCATGTCTGCTGCTGCATGGTTTGTAATTTCCTAGTCTTTGTAGGTTGAACCTCAATGTCATACCACCCCTGGCCTAGCAAAAGCATAATCTTTGGGCAAATGTTTTTCATGCATCTAATGCACATAATATAAAGACATAGAAGGAGGGAAATCTCTGCTGTGTAGTTTTAATGCAGCATTGTAATGTGTAAATGCTAAGAAAAGAAACAGTCAAGAGAATGCTTGAAATGAAGATCAGTATTTCAGTTGTCTGCCTTGTTTGTTTGACCCCGATGTCAGATGGAAGGAAAGCTCAAGGAGAGTGGGGGGTATTTAGGGTGGCATGAGCAGCTGTTGACAGAGAAGCAGTATCTTCTGGTCACCATAGCAACACTTGTATTGCCCACACTGTCGTGTCTCTGTGTTTACAGCTTATTTGTGCAATCCTCATCTTGCTGAAAAAGGAATTGCCTTGCTGAGGCCTCTCAGTTGACTATTACAATCTCAAGGGCACTTCTTCTCTATCATTGAATGAATGTGGTTTATACATTTGCTTGGCTTCTCAATAAAAAAGCTCAAACTATCAACTCCTTTATTTATTGTTATTCTTGTTTAAACCTTAGTGAACCATACTTACATAAACGCTTGTTAAGACATACTGGATGTTCCCATAAAGATGTAATAGTTTCACTTCCTGTCAGTGGTGGAAACAATGGTCGCATCTATGATATGTCAACACAGCCAGACGGTTCTCTCTGCTATACAGCTTGTCACTTCTGATAAATTACAGATCATTTGCTCTCGAGTAAGATGTAATACACAGGAACTTGTGGTTCATGCAGCATAAATGCATGCATTGGCATAGATATAAAACCAGGTCATATCACAAACCTGTTTTGTGAAAAAATTTGAATTTTAGTGTAGAAAGGACAATGTGTTGTGTCGGTCCTTTGATTTCTGTGAAGGGATAAAAGGGAGCAGCACACTGTGCAAATAGTTGTCTATCATTGCAGTGATACGAATGCAAGGCACAGTGTGGCATGAATAGTTGTCGGCATTGTGTAGTGTGATCCTGAAAATAACATGTTTAAAGTCTATAAAGCTGTTTTTTCCTGCTTTATTCTTTTCAGGAGTATTAGGAAAGATGAAGATTTAATTCTGTTTGTATGTGTGCTGCACTGAGCATCAAAAGAGCTTTCCGTGTCCCACAATCTCCTCCGCACAACGTATTTACTTGCCACCCGCCCCCACACAGCCTTATACACATGCATGCCCTAGAGCGACTGATTCCTTGTGTGCTTACATGCACATATGAAACCAGGTTATTTTGAGCAAACCAGAAAATCAAAGTGTTTTCATTCTCTGCAATAACCTGGTTACTGTAAAAGCTCTCTACATGTAGCTGGTCAGCTTTATATCCTCCCCTCTGCTGTATCTTTTCTGTATCCAGAAGCAGCTGCACAAAGTCTTGTAAACGGCTTCAAATTATGTTATTTAAGTCAGCATTCGTTGAAACTCCAAATTTGAAAACTGAGTTTTTGATATATAAAGACTCAAGGTTACCAGATCTCTGTAGCGCACTCCAAATATATATTAGCTACTACTGGTAAAACAAACCTGGATCTTGACCATACTACCCCATTTTAAAGTCTTGAAGAACTAATTGTCTCACAATGTTATAGGAATGCGGTGTAAAATAAGTGGAGAAGTTGTTTTAAGTATAAGCAGACTTGTATCTCTCTTTGTTGTGTTATTAAATAGTTAAATAATTGCTAATATCTGTGCTGGTTAGGTCATCTTGATTCAGATACAGCAGCGTTCAAAATTAACGCTTTTACTCACTGGCCAAGAAATTGGTAAAGGAAATAGACCACTGGTCAAGCATTCTTTATCAGTCATGATAATAAACCCTCACCACAGCCTCAGCTTGTTACTGTGGCCAGCCTTTTATAAGTCTCTTCGATTCATTTCTCACAGGACATACTTTTGATCAAAGCTATTTGTCGGTAGGTTTTATTTTTGTGAGCTTGTATTATGCTTTGAAAATATAGCCACATAACAGCTTATTAAAATGGCAGCAGCAAGCAGCAGACCAGCAGGAAGTGATAATTTTGCGGAGTAGCTGGTGTCCTGTGTGGTGAACAATGCAGCAAAACTCGGTTTGCGCCAGTTTTGCAGCATGTAAAAACAGATCTAGTAATGTGTGTATTTCAAACTCGTCCTCTATTTTTACTCATATATTTATTAATATGATATGGCTATTTTTGATACTTTTGTGTATGTAATGTATTGTCCACATAAATCAAAAGAGAAAGAAAACCAACCCAACCCCTGTTCTTTGATCAATATTAAACTGCTGATATCCTTTGTCATACAGAGAATACTAAATGACACCAAAAGGCAAGTGGGAGTTGTCATTTTTATTTGATGCTAATGGCTTTAGCATGAGGGTAATCTTAGGTCCTGGTGCTACCGATTAGAAGCCATCATCATGAATCCTTTCAGTGATCCTTGCTGTCTGTCACCATCCCCCATTCATTCCCCCGGGAGAAAAATACACATGATGGTGGTGCCTGTGAATGTGCAATGAGAGAGAAAAACACACAGCAAACACTCATACTGCTGCAAATCTATCAGGGTGTGCATCAAAGATTTGTTTTTCTTGTGAACATCATAGCATTGGGGCTAGTTTGCAGTATCAGTGGCAGTATGCGTACACTAAATACTCCATCTAATGTGTTACCCTGATGACCTTTTTCATTGTTAACTGCTGTGAGAACCAGTAGATTAGGCCTACTACTTCCAAGGGTGGCCAGCCCAGACTGTTCATCCGCATAAAGAGCCAACAGTCGGCAGGTTTTCATTCCAGCTCAACCTCAGCAGGTAATTTCACAAATGACTTCTTCCCCTTTACTTAAAGGAGCGCTAATCAGTGGGTAGAGTCTTTGGTTGGAATGAAAACCTGCAGACTGTTGTCTCTCATGGCGTGGGAGAAGTGTTTCCCCTGGAGACTGAAGGCTCCCTTCCCCCACCGTTTGCCGACCTACATTGGCTGTCGCTAAGTGACTCATTGAGAGAGGCAAAGAATAATGCCCAAATGGTTGTTGTGATTACCTGTGTGGGGATCATTATTTATCACCCTGCTCCCATTCCACCATCCCCCCTTCTCTGATTCCCCTCCCCCACTCTGTCTCTCTCACTCCCCTCCCCCCTCAAGACTGCAGCCCAACCAGAAGCTTCAAAGGCGGGTTTTACTCAGCAGAGCAGTTCAAGAGAAAATGGCTGCTGTTTCCAGGTCTTGTTTGCACATCTGTCAGGAGGTGACTGTTCAGGAGAAAATGGGGTCCCCGGTATGCCGGTTTTCAACATTCATTCTTTTAAAAAACCTGCATGTGTAGGAGAAGGCTGGTTGTGTAGCTCTCATCTACCCCCATTTTTGCATAAAAACATTTATGTTGAGAAAACATTTTATTTGGTTTCAGCTATGGATTAATTTACATGATACGCCCTTATTAAAAGTGCTACTCAAGGAATTATCTGCAGTGGTGTTAGTTTTATTTTTTGTACAATAGATTTGAAAAGCCATTGGATACTGACATGTGAAATAAAAACACCATGACAAAAAAACACAGCGGTATAATTGCTCAGTTTAAATCATGCTTGGGTTACAAAGAAAAGCTTTTGTACTTTCTGCTACTGTCTTGTCCAGTCTTGCATCATGACCTTTACTTCACACTTTTGAGTTATAAAAGATTCAACCACTATCCTCCATTACCTCTCTCTCGCACTACTTCCCTTAAGCAAGTTCTTCACCATAGAGCCACATATCGAGCAAACCCTATACATATGCTTTCTTATCCACTGCTTTCTTACAGGGCTCCTGTACATTGTAAACCGCAGATAATCGGTTATGCTACCGTTCAGTTGGACCATTTATAATTTGTAGATTTACAACTTCATGCAAATCCCAAATATAATAACACTATTTTAGATATTTTTTTGCATCATGGTACCCCACAACATAAGAAAAACCTGAGTCGGTTGTCAACTTTGCCTACATCAGCCAAATAGTGAACGCAGCATGTCTGCAAAGCAACAGTTCTGTCATTTTCTATGCTGTTTCTACATTCAGCCACAGTACAGCTGTGCTATCTGAGGTGACACAGAATACAGCCCTATACACAGTAGTTACACTGATGAGTAGAATATGTTACACTTGTGTAGATAGATTTGACCAATGTTTGTGTGATGTGCCTGAAGTGCAATCTGCGGTTGAAGTGTGTCTGGTGTGAGCCTCAACAGTGTCACAGTATGGACGCCCTTTTGACCACAGTTAAGGCCATAATGCACTCAGGTGTAAGTATGGGTGAAGGCTTGGGAAGACGGTGGTGTAGTTAACATTTTCAAGTAATTGCCGCAATATTGCAGTAAACGGCCTAATGTGAACCCTAATGAGCCAGATGACCCCAGCAGGGATTCTCATTATTGACCTATTCAGGGTTTATCTATACTATCTATTGTCTTTCTCTGTTGCAGTGCTCTGTTTGGGTTTGTAAATGTTAAATCCAGCATTATACACTTTAACACTGTAATGACTCAACTGAATAAATATAAGAATCCAAAGCAACAAGAAGCTGTAAATGAGAATTTAAGCTAGATACATGCTAATAGTAATGCTTCAGTACCTGTTAGGTCTGATTCCTGCCAATTGTGTTCCTAAATGTTGTTATCTTTGTTTCTGGGCTCAGACATTGGGTCTGTTGCAACAGTGTTTTGTCACACTATAAGCAATTGCTCATTTCCTCTTGTTGTCAGTAATGTGTGATTGACAAGTCTATTTTGCAAGGTGAGGGAATGACATTTTACAACAGTGCAAAGAATAGCAAAAGAGAAACTTAATTTGGCAGGATCAATATAGAACTATAGAGTTAGAATTAAAGAGGGGGAAAGAGAAGGAGTAAAACAGATTCATTTGTATGCAGTGCCAATTTCAGCCAGAACTGAGTAGAAAACAAACCAGGCTGGAAAACAAGCAGTCATGAATAGAACTGCACAGCGACCCAGTATTGTAATTTTTTGAGTTTTTCCAAATCAAGTATGAATTGACACATATTGTATGGGTACACCTGTAGTGCTTGGCAGATGTGTAATGTAAACAGCTTGTTGGCCGTGTTAAATTAACATACCCCTCTGCCTCAGTTGCAGAGAGTGAGAATAACACCTTATTTTGCCGTTGATGGAACTGAATTGATTTGATGCATATAACCTATAGGCATCATTCCCAAGGTGTATTGATGCTTAATCAGCACCAGCATAAAAACCTTTTTAAAATTGGCTACTTGTTAGAGGATGAAGGTGTCAATGGCCATGGGATTTCTGTGTTGTGACATGATTCATATTGCTATAGCAATCAAAGCCTTGTGGAATTGTTGTTTTTGGATTGGAGGTTGTCTGTATTATTTCTAGATTCTTCCATGGTCTCTGTTGATTTCAAATCAAGTTTCTTTTTTATTTTTAAACTAATATTACAAAAATGTGTATGTTTGCACTTAATTATCATTACTGTGTCTACTGGATATATCCCCTACTTCTAAGTTGTGGATCTGTGCTGGGTAAACATCATTTTTGTGGTAGCAGCCTTAGAAGTGTGTGTCCCCC
>JAOWBC010000002.1:15236657-15250446 GCA_028566105.1 Hypoplectrus providencianus | reverse complement strand
CCCCCCCTTTTTTGTCATGTCTTTCTTTGTTCAGACGGATCATATCTTCAGGCTTTGACTCCACTTATCACTTCAGTGGATAAACCTCAGAGCCAATGCAGAGGTTAGCATTTTGTCTGGTTTCCCGGAAGGCACATTGTTTGGTCAAAGGAGGCTTGGATGCCCAGGGAGTTGTGTAATGGATGGTGGCATCATGGGCCCATCTGATAGAGGGATTATTGCTGCTGCCCTGCACCAATGGGGACTTGAGCCCCTCTAGGCTGCCTGTTAATTATGTTTCCAGTTGTTTGGTATGTAGCTGTGGGAGCGGCGGCCGCCTTGCTTTGATGTGGCGACCCGTTGTCGTATATGTAAGCTGAAGATAAACAGAGTGGCAGTGGTCAAATCAGGGCACAGTGGCTAATGTAGACAGGCTTAGTGTTGTTGTGTTTTCTGGCAGAATAGAGCACCAAGCTTTTGCCTTTGAGTGAGA
This sequence comes from Hypoplectrus providencianus, assembly GCA_028566105.1. Classification (NCBI taxonomy): domain Eukaryota; kingdom Metazoa; phylum Chordata; class Actinopteri; order Perciformes; family Serranidae; genus Hypoplectrus; species Hypoplectrus providencianus. Next base: position 15,249,974 of record JAOWBC010000002.1, on the reverse strand, counting down.
GTTTGTTTATGTAAATTATAACGTATGAAACAGTGAGATGAAACCAGTGTTTGTTTAGTTTTAGCATGATTCCTTTGAGATTCCGTTCTGCTATTTTGAAGTTGTTGTAGGATTTTGTATTTAATTTCACTAGTGCTGAAGTACGTTTTCGGTGGCATCTCACCTGTTCTTGTGCATGTATTGCACATGGCGCAATGGATACCAATGCTAGTAAACTATTATGAACAATTACTGGGCAATATGATGATATATATCATCACAATTGTACTAATTTGTTTATTGCATATATTTATCTATGTTATTGTGATTTTTACTTTTTTTTATTCTAGTGATGAAACTGCTTTACAGTAAGCCCATAAGCACCTACTGTGCAACTGCTGTCACACCCAGAGATGCAGTTAATATTGCAATGTATATAGTTGTATGTTATTATGTATATTGGGATAAAGGATATATGTGGTGCATGTAGGAGAAATTCAAAATGTTGCCACATGAGGAAATGGCTTTTCACGAACAACAATGAATGCAAACATAACATTTGTTTGTTTGCAAAAAACTCCACCATGCACCTTTTTAATGTAACCTCTTTTTGTGTTCAAACAGTAGAAAAGACACTTCATTTTGTGGCTGCACCAGGTGCAGAGGTTGTTGTGTTTCCAACCCCTTGCATGTCTGCTGTGGTACAATAAAGGCAGGCTCCATCTGAAAGAATATACCAAGGTGAAAGTGAATAATTCATGTTGAGTAACATGTTCAACCCCTCTGGCTGTATGCCCACTGGTAATTGGGACAACACCATTCTCTCTGTCTATTTTGCTCGATCTCTCTTGTTGCTATGCTACCAAAGGGGAACTTGAGTGGGCCTGGACAGTGTTTGGAATGAAAGTTGGACAGCCAGGCAGTCTTCATACCTGACACCACCCCCCCTTTATTTCTCTTTGTGTTCTCAGAAAAATTTCAGTCCCTTAATTTCTCAGTGAGAGCACAGGAAGTAGTTATGGTTATACAGTTTGTTATGACTCATTCTCAGCACGCTGTTTGTTTCTTTTGTTAAGCATTATTCCTTACCATAACACGCCTATAGACCCCTCTTTCTTTACATAAGTACTGTACATTTCTGTATGTTTACATTGTGAGTGTGGGTGTAAAAACAATGTTGTTCCAGCTCCATTTACCCTGTCCTCCTAAAGCATATGTGAGAGCCTTTGGGAAATTATGAACTCTACAGTATTATTGCATCAGCCTGAGGACAAAAACATGATGGAATTAAAAAACCTAATTGCCTTTCTCAACTCCCTTCACTTTTGAGACAATCTCAATTGAAATGTTAAACATAAGCTCAGTTAAACACCATTATTTGTTGAAAATAACTCTGAAGTGAAGGTCAGGCTGGCTGCTATGAATAACTTGCCTCTTGCTCTCTTCTGTAATTCACTAGATGGGCAGTAGACAGGCATTTAATATCCTTACTGCCTTATCAGGGCTCTTCCCATCTAGATGGTTGGCCGGGTCACTAATGGGAAGCACCATTCAGTTCTCAGTGAAAGCCAAATGGATATAGACACTCCCATTAGGGCCAGAGAAGAGGGGTTGGAAATACTTACATTCAGTGCTAGACATGGATTCACAGGTTAAGTGACCCAGGCAGTGACATTGACAAAGGAAGGAATCATGCATTGGGCAAGAGTGAACATGTACTAACAGGCTAGACTTCTGGCTGTCCTGTATGAGTATATGCGTGTGTCTCCATTAAAATATGTCAGCCCGTGTCTGCATCACTAAACAAGGATCGAGACAGAATTGTGCAGTGTGCAAAATTTGCATCTATTTTTACCCCATACCAAGGAGGTTATATTTTCAGTTGAGTTTGTTTGTTTGTTCCTCTGTCAGCTACATTATGAAAAAAAATGCTGTGCCAATTTTAGGGAAACTTGGTGGAAGAGTGTAGCATATGCCAAGGAAGATCCAATTAAATCTTTGAGCGGATCACATTCACTGGATGGATACAAAAATCACATTTCGCTGTCTCTAATGATTTGAGACAGAGTATAAACTTGGTGGAGGTCAGTGCTCTCTGAGTGCCTTCTCTGTTATTGTAGAGTGATAGAGATATATTTTCTTCTCATATGTGAGACCATGGACCTAAATATTAATCTCAACCTCTTTTTTTTTTTATTTTCAGGAGTGAGCCCAGCCTTCCAACATACCTCCTCCCTTTCATTGGGCTAAGATGAGTATTACCAGTGACGAGGTGAACTTCTTGGTCTACAGATACCTCCAAGAGTCAGGTTGGTCTCAATAATACCAGTTTTTCCTCTTTGTTATGGTTTTATGCTGAAATATATCTAATAAAATGAAGTGCCTTTTTTTCTAGATTACTTATCTTCTATGGCCATGGATTGGAATGTGCAATTATCTTGCATTAAGAATTTCTAAACACAAAGCACATGATACACTAGTATCTGTTTATATTATGCATTATCAAGTACAACCTCTTGACGATAGAATGATTTTTCTTTCTCAGCATGTACTTGATGGAAATAAACAGGCTATTCTACCCCTGAAATATGAACACCATGTGGGTGCACAGAAAATGACTTTGCTCCTCAGATGTCAACATGCTAATCACTCTTCCATAGGGTTCTAAAATCCTAGCCGCTGTGTTTTATTACTCTTTATTGAGACGGTTTCTGAAGCCATCTGGCAGAATGCAAGCTACTAGCAGCCTTGAGATGTCAACATTGCCATTGGCATGCCTTATTATACTCTCAAATGTCATACTTGTTATGCCATTCGGTTTTTGTATTCAATTACTGTTAGCTTTGTTTGGATCAGACAAGACTTTTCTTTGTATATTTGTGTTGTGTTTGTGCACATCTTGTGCTTGGCACTCTTCCGTTAATGAATGTGAATGGTGTTTTGTTTTCAGGTTTCTCCCACTCAGCATTCACCTTTGGCATTGAGAGCCACATCAGCCAGTCGAACATCAACGGAACACTAGTGCCCCCTGCAGCCCTCATCTCCATCCTGCAGAAGGGGCTTCAGTATGTGGAGGCAGAAATCAGCATCAATGAGGTGCGGGCAGGGACCTGCTCTTTCTTACTCCCAAAGATGTTTTCTGTTGCTTCATGATACAAAGACAGACTTTTATCTCTATGACAATACACAAATGCTTTTAACATTTTCAGTCACTGTTGCACTGTAAGCAACACTGAAGAATATTTTTAAAAGAACCAATTAGGAAACATTTGCACAAATCTAAAATCCCATAACCTCATGAAGTGTTATTAACTGCCGTTGTCCTGACAGGATGGCACAGTGTTCGATGGGCGGCCAATCGAATCGCTGTCGCTAATTGACGCAGTGATGCCAGATGTGGTGCAGACGCGGCAGCAGGCCTTCCGCGACAAGTTAGCCCAGCAGCAGGCATCCTGTGCCATGGCTGCTTCGACCTCTGGAAACCAGCCCAACGCACCAAAGAATGGAGAAGCCACTGTTAATGGGGAGGAGAACGGCACTCACAACATGAGTATGTCAGGTCATCTAAATACTCAAGTCCCAATTATTTCTTGGTAGGACCTGATATCAATAATCTGTAATAATTGACTTGCAGCACCTAAGAAGTTTTCTTCTTATTGAAATCTAATAAATGTAAAGAAACTATAGGTGAAGGGTTAGTCCTTTTTTAAAAAAAAACAATATGGCTGGTTTCATTGCAGCATTATTTTTGGTAGTTGCCATATTGTTTCTTTACTTTAAACCCAAAACAACGCGGCTTAGGTAGAATTGTAATTTTGACTGGTAATTCTCAGTGTTGACTGGTTAATGAGTATGTACTGACAACATTAAAGTTTCAGAATATTACTTTATGAATCTGTGTGTGGAAAATTTCAAAGACAGACAGGAGTGGCTCGTTCTGTTTTTATTTGTTTGCCCTCATGAGAAACAGGCTAGATAGTGCATTTTTATGCATACCGAATTGTTCGTTTTTCTTCTTCTGGTTATGTCCAAATGATTGCACAGTTTTACATGGATAGTCAAGTGGCATTCACATCCTTAGCAGCTGCTTAGCTTCTTCTGTAAGTGTAAAGAATAGATGTTTATGTTAGAACATCCTCTAGGAATTTAATTTGAAGGTGTTGATGGCAACAGGAAGAGTACAGTATACTCGAGTAAGGTTTCACTGTCTTGGTGGCTTTAACATGGTAGATAGAAACTAAAAGCTTTCAAATGTTCTCAAAGGCATTTCCATTTTCTTCAATATTTAAATGCTTATATACTTCTAAATCTTTTTATATATTTTTTGTTGAGTTATGCACTTGCATTGTCCTAAATGTGTACACAGTTTGGAAACATAGAGAAATCTGCAATTTTAATAACCAGAGTGGGAACCAGCAAGTACCTATCTGGTCCAAATCAGCTTGCAGGACTAGATGCATTACCATGCACACTCCACGGGAGCCTTTACCACAACAATTTGTTGCTTGTTGTCACCAAAGAATGGAGAAGCCTGGATTAAAACGCACAGATTTTGCAAGCCTTTATTCTCTGGACAGGACAGCATTACTGCACATAGTAAATAGTCACTTACTGCTGTATTAAGATTTTGTTTAAGGTATTTAAGTTATCAGTGAAACAAGCTGAGCAGAACAACACTGATTTTTGATGTGAAAATGCTTCATTCAGTATGTTCAATGGCTTTAAACAGTGTTAATATCTGTTTTGACTGAAAGACCCTGAGCAGCAAAGTTCCATCCTGTGCATATAAGGCTAGATCCTTTACTGTGACTGGGTTCTCATTATGCTGTGATAATTGTGAGCACTTCAAAGGCGTTCAGTTTTCACAGACTGAAATAAATAAAAATAGCACTGGCATATACTGGCAGAACACTATCGATTTTCTGTGACATCTTCCTGTTATTCAGACGCACAACCTTAAGCATTCTTTAGAGGAACACTAATCAGCTTATTATTTACATCCTGCTGAAAACTGTGGGCCATATGTGTTTTGCATGCATGTATTGATGCATACATAAATGTGCGTGTGCATGTGTAACTCTCCATCTGTGTGTGTGTGCCTGCTCTTCTTAGATAACCACAGTGAGCCCATGGAGATGGATGTAGATGTGGAGATACCAGCCAGCAAAGCCACAGTGCTCCGAGGCCACGAGTCTGAAGTGTTCATCTGTGCCTGGAACCCTGTCAGCGATCTGCTGGCCTCGGGGTGAGTCCCTGTCTGTGCTGAAATAGATCTAAATGCATTCTGGATGAATCATACTCTACTGTATGCAAGCTTTGGCTTTTATTTTGTAAGATATACGGCCTCATAAGATCCATCGCTGACAGCTTATATTCCACCAATCTTTTGACCCTCTCCTGCTGCGTTGGTATTCTATTCAGCTCCGGGGACTCCACCGCCAGGATCTGGAACCTGAACGAGAATAATAACTCCAACTCAACCCAGCTGGTGCTGCGCCACTGTATCCGAGAAGGTGGCCAGGATGTCCCCAGCAACAAAGATGTCACTTCACTAGACTGGAATGTAGGTTCCTGATCATACATCCACGTTGGCCCTTTTCTGCTTTTACCATGTGGTAAACAGACCGTGCAGATGAGGACAGTCAAGTAACAATCCTGTTATTTTTCCCATCCAACAGAGCGAAGGGACTCTCCTAGCAACGGGCTCGTATGATGGATATGCCAGGATATGGACAAAAGATGGTATGTCCTTCATCATTCCAGCACGCTGTTGCGCCTCGGTCATTAGGTTTATGCCATTGTTATCGTGAGTAATGCAACCTCTGTGACAATTTTTTGAAGGATCATTTCTAAAAGAAATGGATATGGCTCTTATCCATTAGGAAATCTGGCAAGCACCTTGGGACAGCACAAAGGGCCCATATTTGCACTCAAGTGGAACAAGAAGGGGAACTCTATTCTCAGTGCTGGTGTAGATAAGGTATTTCATAATGGCCCACAAGCCATTGATTGATTTGTGTCTCTCAGTAATAATATCCTCATGTATTTGTTCCTCTATCAGTCCTAGAGCTTGGAATGAACTTTTCTGAACCTCTGCCAAGTTTTAAATCTGTAACATATAATTTTTGTGGTGTCTGTAAAATGCAGTTTAAACTACATTGTTATCAGTAAAGTTTCTATTCAATATACTCAAGTTACAGGCAGAGAAAGAACCATAAATTAAATTCACATATCTTGCATGGTATTTATTATTTGACATCCTTTAATTAGCGTACTCTTCCTTCGAGTTCTAACATTACTAATGATTTTCATTACTTACTTGTTTGTGCTGTCGTGCAATGAATCATATTTTTGCTTTTTTATTGATATATCTGTGCATAAAATGTATCAACAGTCCTGGAGAACAGGTAGATAAGAGAAACTTCTTACAAAGGCACACGCATCAAAGAGGAGCAATATAACAATAGCTGCATCAGTGTTTTTGTTTGTATTTTTATCTTTCCTACCTATTTGTTGGAATTTGTTTCAAGCCCCGGTAGTCCTTCGGAGTAGACTTTTACTGAACCTTAAACATGCCATTTCTTATAATGATTAATTCAAAAATGTTTCATTTGTGGTTTGAAATGCTCAATTTCATTTTCCAGACGACAATCATATGGGATGCACACACTGGAGAAGCCAAGCAGCAGTTCCCTTTCCACTCAGGTACAGCGAGTTCACTGTTTATCCACAACAATAAAAGCTTGATATTGCAGATAATAAATAGGATGCAAAATGTTGTGGGTAGAAGAATTGTGGGCTCATAAATGTCCTGGGCCTTAATGAACGTGGTCCTGTGCATTCAAATGTTCCACAGCTCCAGCACTGGATGTCGACTGGCAGAACAACACCACCTTTGCCTCCTGCAGCACAGACATGTGCATCCACGTATGTCGCCTTGGCAGCGACCGGCCCCTCAAGACCTTCCAGGGCCACACGGTGAACAGCTTTTTCTGTGTTGCTCTTCTGACCTCACACCATGCTTTTACGCTCTCGACAGACCTGCTAATGAGTTTTATTTATTGCAGAATGAAGTTAATGCCATTAAATGGGATCCATCAGGAATGCTGCTGGCCTCCTGCTCCGATGACATGACCTTAAAGGTAAGACAACATCTCAGTCTTTGCTTGCTTAAAGGGAAAGTTCATATTTTAAAAGTACCAATTCATAGCCAGTGTATTATCTACAATAGAAAGAGGCCATCATGCCCCACAGTTTTGGGGAATCAGCCAACCCCACTAAAAAAAAAAAAAAAACAGAACTATCCCTTTAAAGACAGTAAAGCAGAGTAAAAGCAATCACATTTTGTTGTTTCTGTTTCCCCGACGCACAGATTTGGAGCATGAAGCAGGAGTCCTGTGTGCACGACCTCCAGGCTCACAGCAAAGAGATCTATACTATCAAGTGGAGCCCCACAGGCCCCGGCACCAGCAACCCCAACTCCAACATCATGCTCGCCAGGTGAGAAATCCCTCACACATGGCTTACCCTCAAGTCAACCACCCACGTAAAAAAAAACTGTGTATACATGGGTGCTGTGTGTGTGTGTGTGTGTGTGTAACACTTGTCATGGCCTTGCATTCAGAAGAAATCATGCTTCAGACAAAATCCCACTGCTAGTTATTGTCAGTGGCCCACAGCCCTCCACACTGACCCAGATGTGCATGCATGTGTAAATGTTCTAGTTCAAATACCACAGGAATTTACAGCCCTTATGGACATCGCAGCAAACCTGTCTGCCGTCACCACTGCTTGGTCATCCTAAGTAAATACCACCCGCAGTTAATGCTGCCACAGTGCATGTGCAGTACATTTTTAATTGACTTCTATTTTGCTCCATGCATAATATCTTTTAGAGTTTGCTGTAATTTGTTGCCAAGGGCAACCTTAGGAAATTATCCCTGCCTATTTATACCTGAGTGAAGAAGATGTGTTAATTGAAATCACCCTCACTTTTATCATCATTTGTTATCAACAGTGTCTCAGTTTAAGGGTCACAGATGCTCACACTTTGTTTCTTTTTTGGAGAAGTTCACACTTTTGTGTAGTTATTCTCATTTAGAAAACAGTGATTAAAGATGGTGTGTGTTTGACAAGTGTTTGGCAACTATCAGAACCCCACATGTAGACCACATGCTAATGCTATGAACCTTTGTATCCAGTCAGATATGCTATTTCACTCCCTGGGTTTTAAAATGCAATTTAACTCTTTCCTGTGCCTTGGACAAAGTCTATATTGTGTTTCTCTTGTTCCAAGCTGTAACACTAATGATGTCTTATAATGAAAGAATCCATTGCCTTACTCTTTGCCTTGTGCACACCCACAGCGCATCCTTTGACTCGACCGTGCGACTGTGGGATGTGGAGCGAGGGGTCTGTATTCACACGCTGACCAAGCACCAAGAGCCCGTCTACAGCGTGGCCTTCAGCCCTGACGGAAAGCACCTGGCTAGCGGCTCCTTTGATAAATGTGTCCACATTTGGAACACCATGGTAAGCATATGATTATACTTATCCAAACGGCGGAGGAGAAGAATCACTGCGACTGCTAAATCTCAGTGGAGTTGATCAGTAATGTGTCTGCACTTTGGTTTCAGACTGGAGCCTTGGTGCACAGCTACAGGGGCACTGGTGGTATTTTCGAGGTGTGCTGGAACAGCACTGGGGACAAAGTTGGTGCCAGTGCATCAGACGGCTCGGTGAGTTATGACTGATGATGAAGCAGTAATGGACAGCAATATTTACAAGCATTTTGAGAACATGGGATGCTTTAATCCAACTTTTTCACAAAAACAGAAATCAATAATACATTATTGATATCTGGGGCTCAATAAAATAGAATCAAGAATTTCAATTGTCATTCATTAAAATTCTGTTATCGATCAATTATTGGTTTCTATTGGTGTCAGTGTATCCTTATTGATAACAGTATGTGCAACAGACTTTTTGCTCCAAACATATTATTAATTCTACCAAATTCTTTACCTCCTAGGTATGTGTTCTTGATCTCCGAAAATAGCCGACTTGACACTTTGATGATGAATCCTGGAATGTGCAGCAAATTGCCTTCTTATGACGACAGCAAACACACTCTCATTGCTCAAGAAGAAGAGCTGTAAGGTGGAGCGAAAACAAAGCCCCTCACAGGAGTAAAACCAGACGACTGCAGCAGCCTCTGAGGAGCCAACAACAGCTGGCTTCAGTGCACCTTACAGTTTGTTGATGTGTGTTTTATGATATTGGAAACGTAATGGAAGCCGGTTAAGAGATTCCCGAAACTGGACTGAATCCAACTCCCTGGGTGCATCTGTGTTTTAAAAAGGTTTCTAATGAGAAAGTGCCGCGAGCCCTCCGGGCCACTGGTCCAGCTGTTATCGGGTTGTAAGGGTGGAAACACAAAGATGAGTTTTATATAAAGTGAAAAGTGTTAATGAGACACATGTTTGGCTGTGGAGGCAACAAATTATGAAAGAAAGGCTGTGTTTTTAGAATTCCTCTGAGCAAATGTTACTTCATGTCCAAATGAACTAACTGGGGACATGATAAAAGTATCATCAATACTGAAGCACTGGTATTGTCTGTCGACAGGGTGCTTAACTTCTTCCCAGTGGAGAATAGTTTGTTTCAAGAGTACTTCTTGCTTCTTTTTTTTTTCCACGGATGGACTTTTGAAAGTCAAAATCGAATGTGCCGCTACAAGGTAGTTCTTAGCTTAACATCAGGTCAACAAAAAAGAAAAAAACCTGCCAAGAAACAGTCCTAACCTCCTAAAATGACCTGCTCAGTTCACTCGAGATTAGAAAATGTCATTTTGTGGGCAAGATGTGAAAAGTGTGGTTTACAAAGAGAATTTTCTCCCTTTTTGGATGTAAATTTGAGAATGTAAAGATATGTAAATTAGATTAATACACAGACTTATATACTGTGTATATATGTTTATATACAGTACACTTTATTACCATCCTGTAGGGGCTCATTAATGGCTAGAGCTGTCACATCTTTGCTGATAAAACGTGACGAGATCTCTTTTTAAACGAAGTGCATGTGTCATCAGCTTCTTTTAATACAGTCTTTTTTCAACTGGGCCAATTCAAGACAATGCATCAAGTCATTTTGTTTTTCAGTGAGTCACAAATGGGGTTGACGCAGACATGTTAAGCAGATTTGCTTCTGCACTATTGATCCCTGAAGGCCATGGAAGAAATGTGCGCCTCATTAGCAGCATTCAGGGAATTATCTGGTCAGCAATGTGGGAGAGAACAGTCATCACAGTCTCCTGCTTGGTTTCTGCTATAACTTTGTATTGTATGTTGAACAGGGCATCACAGAATCACTGTTGAGAGTTTCATAGAGACCTGAGTGGGAAAACAACTACAGCTTTATCAGCATTACCATTTCTCTTTGGCACTTTCCTCTGAACAATCTACTGAAAATTCAGAGCACATTTTGACCAGAAGGTGGAGGTCAAGCAAAAGTCCTGCTGTTGCTAAAAAGAAAAAAAATAGCTATGATTGGTCTTGTTAAGTCCCACCGAACGCTGCCGGCTGATCAGATTAAGTCAGATTTGAAATGCCTGGATCTCATGGCAGTATCTTTCAACTAATTTGCCACCACTTTGATTTGCCTTTTTTTTCCTGGTCCCTTACAACCAACGTCGCTAGAGCAATGTGAAGTGCACTTTTTCTAATGGTGGGTTACAGCAAATATTCAGATTTTGCTGGAAATTGAAGGGCCAATGTTTTATTTTTCTTCTTTTTTTATGTCACAATTGGATGTTAATGGGTGGTTTATTGTTTTCTGACTTTTTCATTTGCTGAGAGCCATTATTGTCTGTGTCAGACTGAGAATTGGGCTGTGGGTTGGTGGCCATTCTTGGCATTCTAAGGAGCCCGGTAAGGAATAAGTGCTGTGACGGCTACTATCTCTCTCGCACCCTGACGCAGGGCGCGGTCACCTGTTTCAAGACAAAACGTTGAAGTCATTCAGTGTCTCAAATAAATCACTCTATTTTGATATCAGAAACCATGGAGCCCGTGTCTTGAATTCAGTGCTTTTGTTAGTTCAGGAGGATTTTTATTTTTATACAAAGACATTAAGAAAGTGCCACCAACAACACATTTACAAATATTTTTGAAATGTAACATAATATAAAATAGACATAAAAAAATACAAGAGACAACAACTAGAAATACAGCAACTTTGTTTTAAAAAAAAAAAGTCAAATTAGCTTATTTTGTTCTGTAGTGATTTGAAAGCTCAAGGGGATAGTTCAGACTTTTTGAAGAGGAGTTAGAAACTTATTCATAATCAGTGTATTACCTACAGTAGTTGGCTGTCGGCACAACCCCAGCTTGGAGAAGCAGGTGGGAGTACCGGCTCTGTCTCAGCAAAGTAACAATCCTCACCTAAAAAAAATATAATAATAATCAGTTTAAGTGTACGTCATATCTAGGATATTTTCAACCACATTACTTTTCCCTGACAGCCTTTCTGTTAGGGAACTGAAGCCATTTATCTATGCTCTCTTCAAAGCCACCAGGCTCCATTGACAAAAACAGTAATTTAAGACTGCTGAAAACTGGAGTTGCTGGTCTACCACTGTCACGATCAGTTAGTTTGTATTATTGTGCAACTTTGGTGAAACAAAATCAAACTAACTGATCCAGCCAGCAAAATATCAGCAACTGTAGTGCTTTAAAATTAATGTTTTTGTCAATGGAGTCATGGTGGTTTTGAATAGTGCAAAAAAGGGATTTAATCACGAAGGGCTGTCTGGAGAAAAGATAAAATGGTGAAAATCTTGTAAATGCAGCATACACATAAATATTTTTTTTAGGTGGCGTAGATGTGTTTTACTGCTGCCCACATCCTCAGCAAACACTGCTGAGCCTCTGTGTCTACTCCAGCCTGCGTCTCAACACCGGGGTCATGCTCAGCGCCATCCACTGTAGCTAATACACTGAATGTGGATAAGAACCTCGTGTAACTTCCAATTCCAAAAAACCTGAACTATCAAAACAAGAGTGCACATCATAAAAACCAGTGTGCATCTAATTCAGTGAATTTGGCAGGAGAAATCTTTCCTCAAGCACTTAAGGCACTTTTAAAGGTCAGCCTGTGAGTTACTAATACAAAATGTCATGTTTGTTCTGTTGACTGACTGCTACAAGAGACAGTGAAGTCGCCTCAGGGCTGCAGGTCTGCCATGTTGCACTGCAGTGTACTACGAATAGATTTTTGAAACGCTTAGAAAGGAATAAAAAGTTTAGAAACTTAGATTTATATTGTACCAGCTAATTAAATCCCATGACAAGTTAATATCTGTGGACAATCTCTATGTGATCATAGAGGCTAAGAGGAGACAATCTAAAAGAAAAATAACTAAAAGAAAAATGTGACACAGGTAAAGTAGAGGGAGGCGGATTGCTGATCGCTCCCAGCTAGTGCCTCACAGAGTTCTCCAAGGATTCTCCGTCAGCGTCTACATCCTCATAGTCTCGTAGCTCGCTGGAAATGTGGATTTCAACTGTACTAGACTCTGAACCTAGCAAGACAAAATAGAGGGAGATTACTGGGTGATCCATCCCTCCATCACAAATGTGTATGTGCAGTGATTCATAAATGTATTTTGGGAATTTTAACATATCTTGCAAATGCAGTTTGCTTTGAATGTGGAAATGTAAATTGTATTTCTGTTTAAGAACTGAGCCATATGTTGTTTTTATCTCTATTTAAGGTTGACTGAAAAGCAGATTGGATTTTATATAAATGAATGGAAAAACATAAATCCTTTACAAGATCCACTTTATTTCTAAAGACTTATTATTTCAGAGACACTGAATGGTGACACAAGACATTGAATAGCTTTTGTACATGATCTAAAAATCTGCATAAACAAAAGTGTATAAAATGCTTTAAAAAAACATCCCAAAATACATTTTATAAAAGCTTAACAGGCTTTTTGTCACAGCAGACTCTCCTTTATTCACGTGCCCCATTAAGAAATAACAGTGAGCACAAAACCAGGACCCTGAAACAGCTTAATGGAATTATTCCATCATTAAATGTCATACACGTGCTTTTCCTGTTTACTAAAAACAGCCCTACTCATTGCTACTCGAATGAAAGTATAGCAAGCAAACATTTTTATCCAGTAGTCAATCTAGATGCTAGCATATTAGCTACATCCAGCTAAACCTAAAGCTGCCAAATACAACAGTCCTGCAATATCTATCTATCTATCTATCTATCTATCTATCTATCTATCTATCTATCTATCTATCTATCTATCTATCTATC
>JAOWBC010000002.1:15221573-15234558 GCA_028566105.1 Hypoplectrus providencianus | reverse complement strand
TATGTAAGGTGTTTCCCACAATTATATATGTGAAGGGGTAAACTAGATTCTAAGTTTACCACAATACAATGCAAAAGCTGACTTCTAATATAGTTTTAATTAACATGACATATAGGTTTATTACAGGGCTGCTGTATTAGACTGCATTAAGTTTGGTGTATCCAATGCTTTTTACCTGCTTCTTGGCAATATTTACAGCTTTGTTTTTGCTCTCTGCATATAAATAATTAGCTTAAAGCTCTATGTGATAACTTGGCACAATTGAATCACCCTTAAAGGGATAGTTCAGTTTTTTTTTTATAAGTTCCTTTATGAGGAATTTATACATATTCAGTGTATTACCTACAGTAGGTACTCTCCTCAAAGCCTCCACACACGTCTGACAAAAAGTGATTTACAAATGCATGCAGACTTATAGCAACACTGATTTCCTCAGAAACCCTTTAGCCTTTTCATGGCACTACATGCTTCATTATTGCATCCAGTAGGATATTTTAAATATTGCATTGTAAAAAAAAATAATTACAGAGAGATTTCACTGTGTCCGGGTCAATTTCTCCAGAGCTTTGCCAATGAAATCATTTTAATCACAGCAATAAAAACATTCCGAACCCCTTTAAAAAGTTTATCTTCAGAAAACAATAATGGCGTCATCCGAAAGACAACGCGTACTACATAAGGAGAGGAGGCGGCCCAGCCATCAGGAGAGGATGCTGATGCTTTAAGCTTCACCAGCCCTGATATACAGGTGAGCCGTCATTGCCATTGAAAGCCCAATTACCTTCTGAGAGGACGCTGATGGCGTCAGAGTGCTGCTGTCCGTTGCCCATCATGTTCTTCTTGCCTTCCTGGACATGACTCTGGTAGAGCAGAGTGGCGCCCACCACGGCATTATGGCCTGCTGCGTTAGGCACTGAAGTGGAAACTGAGTCCCAGGGCAGCTCTCTCCTCCGCTGCAGTCTGAAGTCAACATCGAAGCCCGTCCAGCCGTGAAAGGCCAGGGTGTTGAGGAAAGCTTGCATGGGGTTCAGGATCCCCTGGAAGAGTTGAAGCACAGACGCGTTTTAAGGTGTTTGACATTGATAAGACTCGTTCTTTATCCTATGTAGGTGTTTTTTTTTTCAACCCACCATGATGAACCATGTTATGAGGGCCGCGTTCCTGATATCCCTGAAGCCGCTGTCGTTAATATCTGTCTGCATCTCCAGGTAGAAAAGGAGGCTCTCATTGATGATGTTGGGAACCCAGCTGAAAAAACAAAATGTTCTTTAGTTAGTTAGTTCTTTGAATAAGACCATTAATTTGGCCCCAAAAAAGCATTGTGTAATTATTTTGATAAATTAAAATATCTAATATCTAAAATATCAAGCTCTAATTATGCTGTGGGAAAACAACCGCAGATGGCTTTGACCTCTGGGACTAGAATGTCTTCACCAGCTTTCTTTGTCTGAGTTAAGTCACAGCCTTATTTTTACAGTCTATGGTCGCAGCACAATATCTCCACTATGAATGATCTCAGCAACTCTTTATAATAATGGTTTAAATCCCAAAGCGTCACTAATGCCTGACTCCTGATGTGGTGTTGCATGAATGACAGCAGAATGTGTCACGAATTCCTGTTGCTCACCGTTAACAAATGATCAAATCACAATGACTTAGTCACACTTAATGAATCGATTAAGGAAATGTCACTTACAGCTTGTTATTATTGATTTATATTCAACCACAGTTTTTTAAAAGAATGAGAAGAAACATAATTAAATATGGATTTGGACCCTAGAAAAGTAGAGCCTAACCGAAGTTTTCCAAAACTTTGGTTACGCTAAACAGTTTGACCTTATTTCCAGTGTTTAGGCTAAACTAAAACCACCAGCTTCTGACTGATATCATGATTAATATGAAAGCACCATCTTTTTAACTAACTCTTAGAGAGAAAGAATAGAGAATGTTAACATACCAAATGAAGAACACCAGCATTATTTTAAAGAAGCGCAATTTAATCTCATTGGCCAGACGTCTCTCATTTTCTGTGTAGATTCCTTGTCGTCCTTTGAGCAACGATGTCACTGGATTGTAAGAACAACAGAGGTGGAGATTAAAACCTGTGTGCATGCATGAGAAAGTGTTTGCAGTCCAGTGGATTGAAGGTGAGGGACTGACCTGCAGATATGGTCCGATTGAAGAAGACCGGATTGGCTACTAGGACCAGCAGCATCGGTGCATACGTGGTGACATAGTGGGGGATTGCATGCTGGAGGCCTTGCTCACAACTGCAGAAACATGAAACAAGATAATTAAAAACAGATAACTCTAAACAGAGATGCTGTCAAACTGACAAGTCACACAGTCTTTACTTAACAGACAGTGACACAAATGCTAAAAAGGTGCATGATGATGCATCTGAAGTTAGAAAAGAAGCGTCTTACTCAGAGATGGATGGATAGTAGAGCATGGCCACTCCTTCAACACACAGCAGCACAGCCAGACCCCATGTAATCATGTGGTAGAGGATAATGGTGCTGATGGGGAAAGAAACAAGTCATGAGACTGAGTTCACAACACATGCGGCCGCTCGGTGTGTTGATCTTTTTTTCAGTGCAGAAAATACAAGAAAATGGATCATTATCATGCTTTATCAGTTAAAAGTTTGTCATACAGATGTTTTTCTGTCATATCATAACAAGATATGACTTCCAACCTATTACATTATAACACAAAACCACTCTTTATAATAATATACCATTTATCATGATTTAATTTGATAACTTGTTATAATTTTGAACCTGTTTTGATTGAAAACCTTGTTTAATGCATGAAAAATATTTTTGGTATAATGTGAAACAAACAGCCTGTTATATTAATAAACTTTTCACTTTATAAAATAATACTAAACACAGACTATACTACAGTCTTAACCCATTGAAACAAAAGATCAGTAAAAAAAACAAAACAACTAAAACTACTTGGTTTACCTTCAATAAATGTTTTCTCTAGAGCAAAATTCAAGCAGGTTTGCAAATGAGGTATTTAGAGAAGTCAAATTATATCTATAGAACAAAGTGACAGTGGGTGAAAGGAAGAGGTTTTACACATTCTGCATGTTGTAAATGACATTCTCAGTTCAGTCTAAAGCTTCGTGTCTGTCTATAGGAGGAGATGCTGAGGTGATAATGAATCGCAGAGAGATGGTGAGGCTGCCAGCACCTGATTCCTGCAGATGTTTTCACCACCAGGAAGACGTCAACAGCGTAACAAAAGGTCCACCAAAAAGAAGCGCTGAAAAACAGCTGGATCCACATCTGGAACACATTAATTTCACACAATACACTGAGTGAGTAGTTCAGACATAGATGGGTTAATGAAATGAATGGATCAGGGGCTGAAAGTGTCACGGATTTGCCTCAAAAACAAAGAGTCACATATCAGCCAGGAAGAGACTCAAAATGACCACAAAGAAACATAAAACTACAAATTCGCTGATCCAGTCTTCAAATATCGTGATGATGTCATCCAAAATCACTGGATTGTATTAAACAATCCAATCCAATATATAAGCCTTTTTTTTTTTTAAGAGAAAAATGAAGTATTGGATTGATATAGTATGGTATACAAATACTTAAGGTTGCAACAAAAAAAGCTAAAAATTACAACTACAAAGTAACTGCAAAAAAAAGATGCAAAACAGCAGCAAAGAGGCTCACAATGACATGAAAAAGATACTCAAAACAACTAAAAAGACTACAACAAGAGGCAAAACAACCACAGTCAAAAAAATGAATAAAAATCATTAATGTGTCATGTGCCTCTGTGGGAACGATGACAGGGACTAATTTATGCATCTCTTTGCTAAGGTCCACATTGTCCCATAATCTGCATGAGGTCAAGCAATGATTCTGATAATAACAAGCATATGATCAGAGCATGTGTTTCAGGGTAATGTGTTGGAGCTGATAGTTCTCAGTCAGCTGTGCACATGTCTCTTTTACATGCATGGAAATCATGATTTTGCAGGGTCATGCATGATTTTTATTGGGCCAAATGATGTGTTTGCTTCTCCACAATAGTCCCCTGACTGTCATCTGCTAAGCACCTACACAATATGCGTGCGTTCACATTAAGCCTTTACTGACGTGTTTAATTGTCGAACAAGGCTATGGTTCTCTCAAGGGCTTCACACTTACTGCACTGCCCACACAGAAGACCTCAGGCCAGGCATCAGTGCTGTTGGTTACGGAGATGCTGTCGATGATGTTGGGCAGGCCCAGCCAGACGGATGACCTTACAATGATACCTGTAAGAGGAAAACAACACATGATCTGTAACTGTTAGTCCTGCTTCACCAGAAACAGAGAAAAAATAAAATAAACAGGGGTCTGGTTTAAATTAACATTTAAATCATTAGTTTATTCTCTATTATTAAGTGGGTTAATTAATTAGTGTCAGCCATGGGAGCCTTTTTAATAGCAGCTTTATGTCATGGAAATATGAACTACCTCCAGGTGCGGTTTTATAAGGGTGTTTCCATTTCCTACATGAGCGCGGAGTGGAAAAACAGGAGCTCTCCCAGAATCTTAATGTGATGCAGACTACATGCTGCTGTGTATTTCTTTTTAAATTGCATCAGGGGTGTGCTTCAAGCTGTTATAGTCTGCAGTGGTGGATGCATCTCGCTGGGGCACTAAGTACACTACACAGCAATACATAACTTCATCTGCCTTCTCCTTTTCCCCGAGTGCAGAGGCAAAGTGATGGATGAGCAGCTCAAGTGTCACATTGGTTCTGATGAAGTGCAGCAATCTGCAAACAGTCTCCGTGTTATTAAATGTGTGAGTGTCGGTTGCTTCAAAAAACAACGTTGCTTTCGGATGAATGGGGAAAAGAGGTTTGCAGGGGTTGTGAGTCATTCATTGCTCACATGAGAGGATCATGAGTCATTCTTTTGTTTTGCAATAAGCGGCTTCGCAATCATGAAAAAATGCATTTTGTTTTGTTTTGTTTTTATCAGTGCCTGAGATGAGATTAGACTATTATTACAATCAAGTTTTCAGATGAAATAAAATGAATGGATAAGTGTTACAACCTGTATAAGAGGCTCAAAATGTTGCAGTGACTCATGTAGGATTGATTGGTGCATAAAACAGCCTGTTGTTATATTTTATTTATTAATTTATTTGTATTATTATTGTTATGATTGCCAGATACTGATATTTTTGGGCTATAAAAAGGTTATATTCTGTGATTCCTCTGTTTGTATCTTTGTCTCTGTTAACCAAGCAGAAAGGCAATCTTGAAAAAAAAAACATTTTTTTAATTTTTTTTTTTTTATCACTCTCTGAGGTTCATTCTTCAGTATTGCAATTGTGTTTCAAATTGCAAATAAATGAATAAATGAATGTGTATTACAACATGTGTCATTGGCTCGGCATGTGGCAAAACCTCATGTAGGATTGATTTGTGCAGAAAAAAAAGAAGACAAAAACTTTCTTAAGTTACTTCTGGCCGATAAATGGCATTTTTAGTTATATAAAAGTTAGGTTTGAAAGTTTTGCATGAGGCATATCAGAAATGTAGTGCAACAAAAGGGTTAAAAACAAAATATTTGCGTGCGTAATTGGATCCAGCAAGGGGAAAAACACGCTGTGAACAACCCCTTTCTCTCAGCTATGATTAAAAAAGACTAAAAAAAAATAAAAGTCTGGTCTACAATTAGTCGTTTACCTGCACATCCCAGTATGTCACATATACTGATGATGAACAATATCCGGGAGGAGGACGCGGGCCTCGGCAGCGGATACTGTCCCAGCCTCCTGTATCCTTTGCGTTTCGGCAGAATTTGTAAAACAGCGAAAAACAGACTGAGAGTCGCGCTGCCCAGACCCAGAGCCCCGAACAGGACGGGCTGGAAGGTCACCACAAACTCCGTCGCCGCATCCCGGTTCGGGCAGCAGAAAGTCTCCAGCCGGGGGGATGCCATGACGGACTGGGGAAGGACAGAGAGGAAAGAGAGGGAAAGAAAAGTGGGCTACGGTGTCGGGAGAAAGGAGGAAAAGACAAGAAAAGGAGAGGAAATGACTGGGTACATGAGCCAAGTCTGAGAAATCACGGGGTTTGAATCATCATGTGCTTCCATTTAATCCCTGCAGTTGTAGCTTAACTGTGCTACAATACAAGAAACCGACAAAGGGCTGTTGTGTGATTCAGGTCTCAAGTTAGGTGAGTTCAGCATAGCTGCACAGCATATACAGCTGCTGTGTACTTTCAGTAGGGGAGTCATGTATAGGATTTTTAATTTAATCAGCCCGTTCTGTATCCCTAATGAAAATACACTCAACTATAATTATAACATGGAATTTTGACTTTAAAAATGAAAAAACAACAACAACAACAACAACAACAACAACAACAACAACAAAAACCCCACTCATGGTTAATGACAAACCAACAGGCTATGATTCAGAGCAATTTTAATATTTAATATTCAGAATACTTTCTGTTCATGTGGACATACAGTACTGCTTTTTTAGCATAACAATCAATACATTAATAAATGAATGGATATTTTATGGGATATTGGTTGGACAGCAGAAAATATTCACCGTATAGAAACATTCAGCAATTCAAAAAATTTAAATAAATCTAAAATGGCAATTAAAGTGGCAAGCGTTAAAGAACGAGCCCTGACACCTGCCAAAGTCTCCTCTAGCACTGGAGATCCATATTTTGAATCACTTCCTGTGTTCACTATGTGTTGTTGGACAATATCAGATTCAGATTTCAACTTTATTTGTCAAGGCTGGACACACAGAGAACTGAAAAAATTGTTTCCTTCTTATCCCTGGTGCAACACTAATATACATGTAATATATAAAAAAAAACATATAAAGATATAAAATCTTTATGCGTAAAGCCATGTGGAAAACCTATGGACTAGCAGTAAACATGCATTATGTTGCCAGTGTAGAGCACACAATGTAAAATGTATGTAAATCACGGGGTGAGAGTGACCTAAGGTTGACTTGCTGACATTCACGCCTCTATCTGGATGTGCCAGAGGTGTAATTGGAAGCCAATGTGATCCCGGCTCTGTATCATCTGCAGAGGTATCAGAAAGGCCTTAAATTGGCGGGACGGTGAACCATCAGAGCCAGCAAGATGGAAAATAGGCATACGTGACTTTTGCGACCAACATTCAGGTAATAAGACTGAAGAGGACTGATTAATCATTGGTGCCAGGATGCAGTGCCAGGGGAGTGTTCTGTCCCTAAAGTGTAAAACAAAACATGGTAAAACATTAGAAGTTGATTAAGCTACAGATCATCATACAATATTTTTTGGTTGCATTCTAATTTGGTATATATGGCTACTTAAAGCGTCTCTATGTGGGCTAATAATATAGACACTATAGCATAAGTCCATGTTGAGGCTTCTGGAAGTGATGCACAGCAAACATCTGCATGATGACCCTGCTGTTGACCTTTATATCTAGCTCTCATGCTATTTGTGCACACACACAACACAGAATGAAACGTAAGTGTGAATACTTCCAAAACAGTAAAACACCAATGAGTTAAAGGTAAATCCTTTGCACATAAACAGAAAGTTAAAGCCTAAAAACAAACAAGTCCCATCCTAAGATTCATGATAAGAAGAATAACATTTGGTGCTTGCATGGTTTAGCTGCACCAGGATTAAGAGCTAAAAGTTTATAATAATTTTCCTCCCCATATGCATGCAGCAGACGATCACCCCGTCCAGATACAGGAGAGGTCACGGCAGCTGCTGGAGCCGCTCGCTTGGACCGACATCTGAGGAAACGGGTGGACATTTGAGGCCGATTTATTTGGGAAACAAAGCATCAAGGGCTTCCATTATTCAGTACTACAGAGAGGGCATTCATTGAGTTTGCACAATGGCATCCTAATCCATATGCACCTTCTCTGACAAGGCACAAAGTCAATTGTATGGCAAGCTTGTAGCCTGCTGCCAGGGATTAACAACTCCCTGAGGAGGAGAGGAGCTGTTTGGGTGTCTGCTCGCTGCTGCTGCCCTCTGCTGGTCAACACGTATCCATGGTGCTGGGCATTTGGGACGAGCTATGAGTAGAAAGATATAGCCACTACCACAACAGCACATTATTGTGTTATATTAACAGCACACATGAAGCACCATTCTAAATCAATATAACCAGAGAGTGTCCCGCAACACAGCTGTTGGAACTGTATTGATTTCATTATAAAGATACTGATGCAATGTGGGAACCTAATTGAGCTTTGAGAGGGCAGTGGGAGGTCAGGTTAGCTTATTGAAGGAGCTGCTCAGGAGTCAGTGTTTTACTCAAGGACACTGAGGCAGTTTTTTTTTGTTTTTAGATTGGGTGTAAACCAGTGGAAGAAAAGGTATATGCTGTCTTTAATATACCTTTAAGTCTGAAAAACAACCCAGTTTCCTGTTTTTTTTACAAAGTAACTTGTGAGGATTGATATACTTAGCTTGAAATGATAATTTGTTGAATATGTAAGATATTGCACAGTTCACACTGGTAGTCTGTCATCAAAGCCCTCAAAATCAGATGTTAAGGTTAACTCAAACTTATCCCCCTCAGCAGATCAATGTAAAGGCAGCCGTCAAGTGTCAACATCACTCACAGTAAAGGTCAGACATGTAGGTAAAGCAACAAACAAGGAAAACATGTTTTTGACTGGAAGGGCCTTTAAATGTCTGGAAATAAAAAAGGTGACATGTGTGCACTGACAGCAAAGTTTTTGCTGAGGCAGTTTCAAAAGTTTAAAAGTAAAGCAACTTTTTTTTTTTATTTTTTTTATTAGCATGTTTTTTTCTGGCCAAGAACTCCTGAATGTGTTATCCTGAATCAGATAACATATAACATATAAACAGATGCACATGTAAGAACTCATTATGGCTGACTACGCTCTTAAACCTATAAAACAAAATGCTGTTGCAGTGGAGCAGAAGTTGCTACATGCAGATTGATTCATTTCCTTTCATTTCACTCATCCACAGCTAAGCGGACACCGCCCATCTCCTGCTGCAGAGGAGGGGTGTGGCTGTTTGGGCTCAAATTACACTAAAATGACAGACCTGCTCAACAGGCCGCTCGCCCACTCCTGTCTGCACCTTCATTGGTCGAGACCCAACCAGCCATTCAACCAGCCTGCTTCCTGTAGGCAAATACTTTGTTACAAAGAGGAAATGACATCACAGCACCAAGACTTGCCACAAATACATTGAAAACAGATGAGGACCAAACGTCTTTCAGATGTCTTTTCACTGCGAGCAGCACACAAAAACCCGTGAGGCAAAACAATTCTGCTATAAAACAGCTTTTAGAGCGGCAGTGTGAAGTATGTCAGCCGGACACAAAGAGACTCTGAGAGACACTGCATGTCAAAGTGGGACTGCTGTTTTTTTCTCCAGCCCTTTGATGAGTGGTGAGTAGCAGCGGGCAGCATATGCTGACACAGCAACTGGAGCCGCTCTGCACAAAACGCCTCACCACGTCTTTCTGCTGCATAGAGTTGTGGGTGACTTTTAATTCTGTCTGCACTTATAGATTATGAATCAGACTGGTCTCCGATTCATGACGCTGCCTTTAATGGACGTGTCCTCGCTCTGCAGAGACTCATTGCTCAGGTAAACTTTAACTTAGTCACTGTAAATGAAGAGACACTGAAGTCCTGGGCACAGACATGTAACACCTCTCCTACCTGGGAGCAAGACACACAGAACCTACAGCTGCTCAGCCTCCTTCCTGGGTTGTTTCGTGTCTCTTTAAAGTTGTTACACGCCCCTTTGTGGTGCTGGAGCTCAGTGTAGTTGATTTGGATCTTTTGATCAAGTTTTTCTTGATCTGTGGTTGTTCTTCCCCTTTTTTGTTGCATTGCATCTCTTGGCAGTTGTTTTGTGTCTCTTCCTGTTGTATGTCTCATTTCTTTGTCTCTTAATATTTGTTTCATGTCTCTTTTTAGGTGTTTTGTGTCTCTGTAGTTATTTGAGTGTCTTTGTGTCTCTTTGTCATAGTTTGAGTCCCTTTTTGGTTGTTTTCAGTCTCCTTGTAGGCATTTTGTCTCTCGCTGTTTGTTTTGCCCCTTTTTGTAGTCCTGAGTCTTTTTGTGTCTCTTTTTATTTTTTCTTTGCAATCAATTAGAGACTCTTCCTGGTTCACATCAGTCTCTTTGAGTGAATTGCTGCAGATGAAGGCCAGAGGGGTCCTAAAACTGTGCTCCTAGGCTTGTCACCAGGAGAGCAATTCAACAATCCATCTATGATATTATTCTGCATAAAGAGATGACAATATTTCCCTTTAAAAATCCTTTTTTCGATTATATTGACAATGTGAAGTCTTAGGAGGGACTGAACTTGGAAAACCTGCAAATATGCAACAACAATCTACAATATTTCGGTAAATAAATATTGCTAATGTATCATTCACAGGGCGTGTGTGTAAACCTGAACACTCTGGACCAGGTGTCTCCTCTCCATGGAGCGTGCACACAAGGCCACACAGCTTGTGCCAAAGTTCTCATGGAAAACGGGGCAAATGTCAGTAAGGCATCATCATGTGGTTTTGCTTTTTTTTTGTGAATATTTATACAGTCCAACTGATCTGAAATACAGACTGCACTTATTTTGTCTTCAAAGAGATTCACTGAAATCCTGCTCTAGTCTAGTTAGGAAGCAAAGATCAATTATTGCTGGGTTTAACTTTGTTTTGGTGCATGTTTGTTAAAGATTAATCCAACACACAGACAAAGAGCATGCAGACACATGCATGCATGCGTAACACTTAAATAAAAATAAATCTGCAGAAACATAAATCTGACATGTCAAACCACCACAGTGCATGTTTGATATTAGTAAATACTGATTAATTATAATCAATAAGGATGTTTATTTGATTATTTCTTTATTTAAAGTTAATGTCATTCTTGCTTGTGTATTACTTTAAATTATCATCACGTTATTGCTTAAATATGATTTGTAGAGAATTTCTGCTGAAGTGTCTCAAACATGTGCCTACCCATGTCAGGTAAACGGCTCAACAGTAGATGGACAAACCCCCCTATCAGAAGCTTGCTCCCGGGGTCATGTGACCTGCGTATCAATGCTCCTACAACATGGAGCCAGTCCCCTGGGGACCAGCCGGACCTGCTCTCCAATCCACATGGCTGCAGCCAAAGGTCAGAGGTCACATTCCACCGCATCTGCACGGATAATCTATGCTGAGCCAGCTTTGTGAGTCACTGCAAAGTTCACAAAGAGTGGCAGAGCATCAGAAAAGCTCTAAGGAAATGGATCTAGAAAAAATTGGGTTTTTTATTAAGCTACAAAGTAAAAGGACTGCACATTATTCCCCTTGATGCCTAACACAAGCAGATTTCAAAGCACATCCTTTCAAGTGCATCACTTCTCATTGTGATGATTCTGGTAACTCTGTGCAGGTCATCTGGAGTGCATTGAGCCTCTTGTTCAGCACGGCGCAGATGTGGATCAGTATATCGACCAATGGGGTTTCCCTCTCCACGTCGCCTGCTCCAATCAGCATTTCAGCACCGTGAGGAAACTGCTTCAACTCGGTAAAGAGATCTCACTTTCACTTTAAATGTCTTGAATGTTTTAGTCTGTGTTGTTGAGGAGGGAACACTTTTAATATTGCAGTTTTTTAATAGTTTGTTCTTACAGGTTGACACAGACATCTTGCCTTTAATTATCTTTGTCAACAACACACAGGCCAAATAACTATGCTACCCCAAACCAGGCCAACCTGTTTCCAGTGTTGGACTCCTGCTTTCAAGACGCAAATGTTCACAATGGCCCCTTTCTGAGAATCGTATGATTATACACTCTATGTTATACATATTAGATCTTTGTTGTTGGTGTAATAATATGTGAGCTGCAATATTATTGAGTTATTTGACACTTCAGTATAAACTGTTAAACTGTATTACTTTGTTTTAATTGATATAAAGGCACAGGGTTGCACCCAGTGCTGGATCTAACTGGTGGATTTGTATCGAACGAAAAACATTTAGTCAAGTACTGAATTAAATTAAAATGTTGAGGTACTTGAAATTTACTTAAGCATTTTCATTTATGTAACATTATACTTTTGCTCCCCTAAACTTTGAAGCAAATATTGTACTTTTCACTCCACTACATTCAGTCACTCTGTCACTCAAGATAATAATTTATAAAAGAAAACACATAACAGTAAAGAGTGAAGTCATAATTAGACCTCTCTTGACAACAGTTGAATCCTGCTTACATAAATGCATCAATGATAATTATAGTAATATAATAATATATTTTGAATAAATCTGTCAATGTTAGTGGGTCAATTCTGCATAATGAGTACTTTTTCTTTTGCTACTTTGGATAATGGATCTAAATACGTTCTCCAACACTGGATGTAACCAAACACACAGCTCATCGCCCTAACTTTAATGTTATTGATTTTATTAGTTTTTTATTGTCACCATCGTGCCTCATTAGTCTCCTCTCTGCTTCAGGTGCCAGCGTGAACAGCAGCGTGTCCGGCGACTCGCCGCTGCACATCGCCGCCCGTCTGTCCAGTCCTGAGATGGTGTCTGCGCTGCTGGACCACGGGGCCGATGGCTCCCTCAGGAACTCAGAGGGCAAACAGCCGCTGGACCTCGCGCCTCCCAACAGCCCGGTGGAGAGGCTGCTGAGACAAGCTGAAGGTATTCCATCCGAGATAAGCAGTTAGTGCAGATGTACATAGCCTTTACATTAGGCTGGTATGGAAGCCCTGAGAGGAAAGTGAGGAGAAAAAACATGGCTTTTTTTTCATATCTGATGTATTTTCTCATAATAACAGATGAAGAAGAAAGGTTTTGCCAGGAGCATTTTATACCTTGTAAATCTCTACAATAAATAAAATCATTTATTTTTTCATTTGATTTCACAGGTGAAAATTAAAAGTAACATTGCCAAATTATCCTAATGA
>JAOWBC010000002.1:15190202-15221198 GCA_028566105.1 Hypoplectrus providencianus | reverse complement strand
TCCATAAAGCAAAGTCATCATAATTTAAGCTTTGTTTTTAATTTAGCTTTTTACCTTTAGCTTTTAATGTAGTTGGATTTGCTTTAAAGAACCAAAAAAACTGAAAATAATATATTATCCTGGCTCAATGAGTAAACTTGCTCAATGGTATATGATCTGATAAAAAAAAAAACAAATGGCCTATCAGGGCTTCCATAGATTGGAGCACGAAGCAATAGCTAATAATCAAAACATGTCTCTGTCACGGCTCCTGACCCCCCACCCCTTCACCCCTTCACCCCTCCACCCTGCGGCCCAGGAGCGTCTCCTCTAATGCAGCTGTGCCGGCTGCACATCCGGAGGACTGTGGGCAGGCACAGACTGAGTGGGATTCATGACCTTCACCTTCCCACAGAAGTCAAACAGTATCTTCTCTACGGATCAGACCCGGGGGGAGGTCTAATGCACTGACTAACTCTGAGCATTTAACTTCTAGGTCAGTAGGGGGGGTAGTTGCATAATCTTGCAGTGAGAAGACGACACCAGGGCTCATTGTTGTGCTGGTAATTAACTCCAATTCTCCTTTGTGGCTGTAAACAAACTGACTCTCAAGATCAAGCTGGACTTATATAAACACTTGGAGCCAGTTTTTAGCATTAATTATTCATGAACATAAAAGAAAAATACATATTAAAATGGGAATAAGCTCTAATAAATGCTGCATAATTAAAGCTTTAATATACTGGAACAGTATTTTTTAGATTGTGAGCGCCTCCACATGAGGCTAATAATGTATTTTTGCTGTTTGAACTGTTGTCTTTGATGCTGCTGTATTGATTTTTCTGTAGACCTATAGATTACAGTTACCTTCATATGAAATCCTGTTCCTGTCTGGTACATGCCGTCTCCTGGTAGCAATTTTTTTCTTTGGTTCTTGCAGGACACAATGTGAAAAAAACATCCAAACTGACCACGAAAAAGACATCTCCTTTACAGTCGATTAAAGAGTGTCATTTTCAAAGCTGATAACATCAATAAAAGACTGAATTACCATGACATGATTCATTTACTGCAGTTATGAATAATTGGTATTTCAGATGAAAGATATCTGATATCTCTACAACACCTTGAAAACATTTCTGTTCTATTAAAAGGATTGTGTTTGGGTACCAAAATGTTACTTTAATTGAAACGGTCTGATTTTTAATTGTTAAACACTAATATTAAATTATTGTGATCCAGTTGTACATACAGTTTGTTAGACATGGCTCTTAAAGATATAAAGTGTCCTTATAACTCAAACATGTATTACAAAAGCAAATAAACAGATGAATAGGATGTGTTGAAATATTATGCAAATTCAGTGAAATATCAGCCGTTTCCCCAGAGTCTAAAGAGTATAAAAGGATAAAAACAACACACAGAGAAAAGACTTATGCAAACAACCCCCCACTCCCCTTAAACACACCAACACCAACAGGACAGGAACACAAAATGTAAACACAGAAACAGGAAACAAGAGTATTCATTGTGCAGATTATTATGCTTATACTTAAAGCTTCTGTCCTTAAAAGGTAATTTCAGATGAGAACAGCCACAAAGATGCAGCTCTACATCAATATATGTGAAGCTCAGGACGCTTAAAAGAGCATTTAAGTAAAGAATTAATATTTTCCTGGAGTCCCAATAACTTACCATAATGACCTGAGAGAGAAAGATGACCTACACAATTTATAATATGATAAATAAAGACGATAGAAACCAAAGAATACAAGTTTTAGGTCACCTCTTCTCTCACATGCACAAATCAAGTATTTAAGATGTTCTCCCTGATTTCATGGTATCATTTGTTTATCTGCTGCCTGAAGCAAGAACATGTGACGTAAAGTGCATCTAACGTCTTTGTTTTGATCTCTCACCAGTTTTTAGCCTCACATCACATTGATGTTCTCAAATGGCCCAGCAGTCTGTCAGCTGCCACCTTCTTAAGCAAAACTATTCAACTGCTTACTGACCTCTGACCTATTGGACGCAGCCAATCGGTGGGCTGACAGACCCCACAAGAAGGGAAAGCGATGTCATTCCCATAGATGGGAATGACGAGGAATTACTGAAGCAAAAATATGGTGGTGATCCATTTTTAAAGTCAGATCTAAATTGTGTTTATGTCTGAGAATTACAGAAGAATATTATGGCCACAAGAAGGTTTTAGTTTTTTATTCCATTTTGCATCAAAAATGTGGTCAAAATTTCTTACAAAGTCCAACAAATCTATAAATTGACAGATATTATCAGCAGATATTTACAATTGAAGACCTATTGATGTTATTGTTTATACCATCAGATATGTGCCGTTACGAAAACTATTTTTTTTTACACAATATAAAATTCAGATTATGTTGCTTGGTGTAATTTAGAAATGGTGTTAGCTTTTTTCTTTCTTTCTTTTTTTTTTTTTATTAGTCAGCAATTGACTGATACTGAATATTCATGATATTTATTTAACTATTCATTTTATTCTGATTTATAACTAATTTTGTCAGTTATCATTTATAGAATTAGCTGACACTTTAATACATTGTTTATATGATAGATAATAATGTTAAATATTATTGAATTAAGTTTAATGGTTGAGAAAGTTGCTCCTTGGGTATATTTGCAGAGTGATAAAAAATCTGTGCAACATAAAAAAAGTCTATTTTCATTCCACCTCAAAAATTTACTGCATCAGCCAGATATCAGTTATCTATACATTTTTTTCTCCTGTAGAAATCAGTATCAGTTTCTGTCTTGAAAATCCTAAATCCTAAATTTCAATGTTGTGAAAAAGGTTGAACCTCCAGTGTTGACACTAGGCGCAAGAAAAAAATAAAAAATAATGTTCTGGCTATATTTTAGAATATTCTAATATTTTAGAATAAAATAAGAATATTGAGAATAATGATGAACTGTATAGAGACATGTAATTTTGATTGAATTCCCAAAATCTGACTAATGCTTGAAATGCAAAATAAAAATTTAAAAAATCCTCCTGAAAACCTAATACTTCTCCACTAACTCTAAAGGAAACCAATAATCCCAGTGGATAAAGCATCCTCCTACTGGTTATGGACCGCATCATTTTTGTGTTTCTGCACAGTTGTGGGAGCTGAGCAACATTTACCAGCGCTGTATTAGAAGCATTGATTTGAAAAGGTCATTTACAGAGATGATGAAAAGGGCACAGCGTGCGGCTGTAATTCCCCAACATCATCATCCTCTCCATGGTGACAAAAGCAACAGTTGCTCAACACCCACACCCTTCTTGTTAAATGCTGCATTCATCGACTTTCCATCAACCCCCCCTGTCCCAATTCGCCACTTGAACTTAATCATCGTCCCTCTCAGACATCGCATGAGTGCCCGGGGCCAGCTGCACATTGAACCGGGTATCGATTTAACTGGTGTTTAATGTTAAATCAATACCATGGAGGAGCTTCTGCCTTCTGAAGCGGCCGTGAAAGTCGTACAGTATCCACTGTAGGTAATTACTGACAAATAGGCAATCAGGTGAGGTGAGTGTGTCTGGGAATCAGTGTCACATGACCGCTCAAATCATTTTCTCCTCCACTCATTACGGCATCATTAACAGTGCAGTTGTGTTTGGCTCTGCGCGCTGCAGTGAATCCCATCGACTTCCTGGGTTCACTCAGGTACCGAGCAGCACTCAGGTGCACTTAAAGTCAGCCCACCTATGTGCGATACCGAAGCTTTCACTGTTACTCTCTGGAGGCGAACACTCCATTAACCCCTGTGCTTTTTTAGTCGTGCATAGGCACTTACTACCCAAATAGTGCAAATGCTTTCCTTACTAAGAGTTTAAGTGAAAGCCATTACATTTAGTGCACACATTTGCTTTAAACCGATTCCTTGGACAGACAGCTATTAATGGACAGGTTTTATAACATGACTTGTTTTTCAGTCATGAAAACACTTGGAAACTGATTAGAATGAGAAGAGGAGTCAATGTTATCAAGGAACTTTCTAAACTGGGTTTTAGCACCTCATTCTATCTAGGGCTGGTACTACGGGGGTGAATTGCAGGTTTTAATCATGTTAAGATGTTAGACCAATTCATTGGACAATACAACGATATGATACTTGCTGAAATCAGAAAGTCTGCAGTGCACAAAGAATAACAGTAGTCCTTCTCTTCATCAGGAAGTGCCACATTGCATTTAAGTGAAATTTTGTTTTTTCTTCTAACTTAAAGAGCCTCTGATGACCTTCCAATTATGACCATAAACCATTTCTAAGCTCAATGTGTGTGCTCAGTTAACCTGCTCAAAACAAAACAGGGAGACTGTCAAAATAAAAGCATATATTAAAGACGCCGATACACGCCGATGTTTGAGCTTTGCACCAGTGCAGTTGGATTGATGCCTCATGAATCAATACATTGATTCGTGATTCATTGGTCAGTAAATTGTTCCACCACTGGTGAGGGTAAGCCATGCAGATTTAAAGATAAAGTAGCAAACTTTATCATATAGTCTCTTTATGAAACTGGATTGATTTGCCGTTGTTTGGTAAAATCACCAGAGCTTTTGACTTAATATTACTTAAGGACATTTCGAATGCCAGCTAAGTGGTTGTAAAAGTTTAGATTCAGGCTTCTCAACAAAAGTCAGCTCTCAGATCTGTCAAAGGCACAATGGAGGATACATAACTGCCGGATTGAGACACTTTCTAGCCACCTCAACGGCAACAGTATGTATTACTTTACATATTGTGTAGATTTAGGCTTTTTAAAATGCCAGATAACCTTATTTAGCAGTTTGCAGTGAGAGCTTAAGCTTGTAGTCCACGTGAGGCACTGAATACTCCAGCAGTAAATAGTAAAGAAAAAAACTAGGGCCAATGCTACTTACTCAGTATTCGTGTTAAATAAGTGTCGTCCTGCACAACCAGGAAATCTCCTGGTAAAGATCCTCACTGAACAGCAACACAAAAGAATCTTCAGGGAATAAACATTTTGCAGCACAGTGTTTATAATCAATGTGGGATTAGTTCACCCGTTATTGCATGAATCATTCTAATCATCCCGAGCAGCAACCACCTACTGCGAACGAGCTGCAAATGTTGATGCCAGACGGCCCTCATGTGCACACATCTTATAACCCATTTGTGATCATTCCAGGCGTGCAGCTCACGTCCCGATTGCTCAGAGCTGGATCTTGTTACAGATATAAGTTCTTCCTACTAAGCTACAAGTGGGTTGTGCCACGTCCTTGTACACTCCAGTAATTGCTTTGGTATTTTTAGTTTGCGGCTGTCGGGGTAATTAAAACAAACAGAGGAGATAGTGAAGACAGTGATCTCATGTGGCTCCTTGGTCCGAGTGTGGAGAGGTTTAGTAAGGTCACACACTGCAATGTTTTCAATTAGACACCTCAGTGCTAATGAGTGTTTATAAGAGTGTGTTTACTTATGCAAAGCAGGACTACTGAGTGACCCACACAGGACAGAAGGGGGTGTGCAGATGCTGTTTTTTTTTTTTTTTTTTTTAACTCTGACAAGGAGAAAAGAATCATAATACAGAACAAATAGGGCAAGTTGACAAAAAGTGTTTATTTTATATCTTTAGATTTACATGATATAAAAAAATTCAACATAATCATCACAAAAATAACTAATTCCTCCTACATATAATATGTTTCGCAATAAATACATGTTTATTTTTCCATGATCGGTCTTAAAAAATACATTAATGATTTGACGTCACATTGTTAAAAGTGTCTCTGTTGTATTAATTCTCAAGTGCCTGAAAAGAGACAAACACGATCTCCTCAAATAGTAACTCCACAACAACTCGCATGTCCCTAAAGTCGGCCAGTCTCCCCTCCATGACAGCAGCCCGTGGGGAGGGGAGAGCTCAGGACGACCATCCCTCAGGTAGTCAGCTGTGGCCCCGCTGGTTCAACCGTCTGTGCGTCTGTGGTGGACAGATGCAGGCGGAGGGAGCTGTGGCAGGTCATGACGGCTGCTGGGTCGTCCCCAGCAGGTAGAGACACAGGAGGTTCATCACAATGAGGACCAGCACCAGCACGGTGAGAACCTTCTGCACCCACAGACACGTGTTCATCTTCTGCTCCAGCCGTGCGTTGCAGGTCATCACTCGCATGAGCTGGTGAGATAAAAACTGCTTCACTGACCTGGTTTGTCAATCTAACACAGCGGTAATGAAAGTCATGGCCGGCGATGTGCAGGACATTAAAGGAACATTGGGAAATACACTTATTCTGATTTCCTGATTAGTGTTAGACATGATGTGGTATCAACCTTTCATCTGTGTGACCAGCGTGGAGCCGATGGAGGGAGGCAATTAACTCAACATTAAGACTGCAGGTAAGGGGAAACACCTGACCCGGTCCAATATACCTATCTGCAGCTCAAAAACACATCAACATGGTGGACCAGGGGTTTTAAGAGCAGATAAGTGCCATAACTACTTCTTGTGTGAAGTAACTTGTCACTGTGAGGTTGTGAAGCTATTATGAGCAGGGAGGCTTCATAACCTCCCCAGACACCACAATTTGTTTTCTTTTCCCTCATTATTTTTGTGTATGAATATTTACAAGTCAATTATACGGAATTATGTGTACATGCAGTGTTTTTTAATGTGGGAAAACCTGCTAAAATAGGCCACAGACTTCTTTCCTATTGCCAGGAGATGAGTGTGTCTTTGTTCTTTTCTGGTGTGTCATGTTTAATGCACCTGCACAAACCAGAGTTACTTAAGAGTAGAAAGCAACACTGAAGCCAATAAAAATATTGTGGTGGTTTCTTCTTTTTGATGTATCTGTTACTTACTCACTCTCTCTCAAGAACTAGATGCCAACACATTTAAAAAGATGTTTGAGCACTGCTTGGATGTAATTTATGGCAGAGAGTCACAGCAATGAGCAGGGAAATGGGTGTAAATTAGTGTGTTGACCCAAGGATCAACTTTCCATCACTGCCGATCGGATCTGGAGCTGGAAAATACTCATGACTCCTAATGAGTTATTTATCCTAGGAATGATTGTGAAAGATTCCCACTAAAGACAAAAGCCGGGGGGGAAAGGGGTCAAGTGAGCTTAAGAGGTGCTGGAGAAAAGAGAATATTTTAACACTGGACATAGCCAGGCTTTATTATTGTTTTCTGTCTAATTGCTTAGCTAGGCTAATTTCTAGATTGATACCAAACACATAGATGCATTGATTGTTATTATTCTTAACAGCAAAAAAGCATATTTCCCATTTGCAGCAATACAAACCACAAACCTACACCCAACCTAAATGTTATACTTACAGTTTTCATATTTAAGTTATCATCCAGTGCCTGGGTGTGGGATGTTTATGGAGTATGCAATACAAATACAGAAAAATGTTAAATGCATTTAAGAATCTCTAATCTCTTATGAGATATGAGATAATATTTAACCATAAAGTGATGCAGTCTATAAATTCTATAATGGCCAAAACAATCTGAAAGAACAACTGTACTATTACTTAACAAGTACTGCTGTCCACCAGAACTCACCGCTGTGCTTAATTCCTGCTGCCCGCTGGTCCCGGGCTCCACAGGGCTGTCTCTGAGAGGACTCACTGTCGGCTTTACGCTCTCCAGAACATGACAGTGCAATCTGTGGGGAAGTCACAATCTAATGAGTGGAGGCCATCAGGGTGATATGCAGCCTGCAACTCCACTGTCACAACTGTAATGAGGACTGTGGCAACAGACCAGCACCAAGAGTGCACAGATTATTTCATATATTTTCCTGACATGGCAAAATAAGGAGCACAGATGTGTACCTGTGTTCCATGATCTTTGGTTTGGGTACTTCTTTCCAGAACTGTGCAAGTTCTTGTGATCCAGCGCCGTCCATCTCGGCAGCCATGACCAAAAATCTGTCCTGTGGAGAGGCTTGGGAACCTGCATGGGAAAACCAGAACTATCATACAAGCCAATACAATAAAAAAAGGAAAAGAAATGTGTGTTTTGTAACGATTTAAAGTCATGATTAAAAGCAAATCGCCGCTTAAACAGAAGCAGGGCGATACAAAATAAAAGCCAGTGCTTGACATGACAGTATTTTAAGAAACCCACCAAAGCATAAAGCTAGAAAAAGACAACAGCCCTGAAATAGGTAGCGCTGATTCTCCCGAGTTATTTGCAGTTCATCATAACCTACAGCTGACATCTCAGTGCTTGAAGGCCTTAAAATGTTTTCAACTTGCACAGCACTGTCAGTTGTCTGATGGTTTGTTTTGAGGAGATGATTCTTTTATCACTTTTGAAATATGCATGTCACGCACAGAAAAAAAGGCCGCCAGCACTTTGGGAAGGTAAAAGACCACTTGATTATTCTGAAGTACAGCGTTCAGGAACATCTGTTGTGAGTGTGGCGGAGTGCAGGCCTAGAGTGCCCTACCTCCATGTAAAGAAACCACTATATCCACTGAAGCTCCTGGTTCACAGCAGCTGCTGCTGGGCTTCACTCTGTACTTCTCTGGCGCTGTGGTCCGTACCTGTGCACACACCACAGACAACATCAATAAGTAATAAAGCACCTACAAGGAGTTTTTAACAAGCTACGAAACAGTCTAAATTTAATACTGATGCCCATCAGCAGGATGGGCTTGTTTGCTCATATAAGCATATATAGTTATACTTTTGATGCATGTTCTAAAGTCTGATTCCCTTAAATGACTTTAGGGATGGAGACCTTTTGTTTGCATTTTTCCAGGCAAAGTATGAAAATAAGCACTACATATGCCTGTTTAAAGAAAACAGGGGGAAGATTTTTCTTGAGAGAACTTTATCTTTGCCCTTAAAGGAAGCAGTGGTCCTCAGGAAACACTGCCACTTTTGTCAGAAGGGACCATTAATTCAACACAGATTAATAGTTCCTTTAAAGAAAAAAATGTCCATGAAACAACAGAAAATAGCGGAAAATGTATGTTGTAAATCAATTTACACTAATAAATTATAGCAGAGAGAAGCAAATTGTCACATTTAAGAAGCTAGAACAGGTTCATGTTGGCATTGACCTCATAAACACTTTAATCAATTTAATCTAACAATTTTAGCACCAAGTTACTGAAGTATCATAAAGCAGCTGTTATATCAACTGCTGCTATGTTCACAGACTTCTCATACAGCATGTGAGCGCCTTCACTCTCACCTTGAAGGCCACTTGATTCTTGGTAACATTGCTCAGGATAATGAGGCTTTTTTTCTCTGTCTCTCCAGAACCGAAGCTGAGCTCCTCTGCGGGGCTGAAGGGAGAGGAAAAACACACACATCGTGAGACAGGAGCTACATTAGAAAGCTGTCTGGGTGGAAACCAGAGGACCGGGAGTTAAAAACACAGTAATTTTGCTCTATAAAGTGTCTATTTGTACACTTCAGTACTGATACAGCTGCTAGATGCAGACACATGTTTCCATTTCCCTTACAAATGCTTTGTTGTTTGTCTCTTGGTATCTTATTAATACAGATTGGGCTGCTACAATCCTACACCATGCTGTCAGAGTGATATGATTACCCTGGGACTTGTAGCTTTTCCTGCTACACTTCTCCTTAACTATCTATCTCAGAGTCTTTCCTGAAGGATGATAAAGATCATAAAAAAATGTAAAGCATGCTTTCTTAGAGGAATTCTGTCAAACATGTTTACATTAATCTATCAACAATTCCCAAAAGATTAATCATCTCACAAAGAAATGACTTGTGGAAATGAAAAAAAAAGTCCAAAAGTTGTTCAGCAAGGACCCACAGCTCAATGTTTTGACAAAGCACAAGACAGGCAGACAAGACAGGTAATAATGAAGGAGCCGCCTTAACGGTCTTATCATTCTAGTTGACAGTGTGCTTTTGTGGGGAATATTCCCACACATAACCGCAACCCAACTGACACAAATAACACAAGTAGGTGATTAACCTGTTTCCCCGGCTGATAATCCCGCCCTGGCTTTAGCAGAGAAAACATGCTATGGTTTGCAGGGTTCAGGATTCCAAGAATGCTACACACATTGTTCTTAATTTCTCAAAAAGTAAAAGTATAACTAGGTTCAAAGTCCAATTAAAATTACATACCTATTTCAATTAAACTATGAAAATTGCTTGTTTTTTGCCAAAGTAGGAAAAAAAGTCTTTAGCACTGAAATGAAGCATTTCTGATTTTCCCCAATGATTGGAGGAGTGAGGTGCTATATGTAATGGATGGACAGCAGCTGGCAGGCTGAGCCCCTGGAGGGGACTGACGGACAGTGTAAAAAAACTTGCACTGCAGCTTCCAGGTCACAAGCAGGCAATGCATTGTTTGCAGTGCTATTTAGGAGTAAGAACCACACCAATATCTATATAACATAATGGTACTGACATTTGTAAGTATGTTTAAATGCTATCAACTGTGCAGAAACAGACCAGCTAGCTAGCTAAATAGATATCTATTCAAGTCATTAGGTCTTTTCCCGAGTAAATGTTTGTTCAAAAGGCTATGGTGCAGGATAAATCATGTGTCATGCTTGTAAGTAAGTTAAGAAGACGTTTTGTGTTGTTTCTGGGTTTTAGTCAGTGTGACTGTCTGCACATGACAGGGTTGCAAATAAAGAGATTTATATGGCTGTATTTAGTTCTCTAGCTATGTAGATGGAGAGTTAATAGTTTTCCAACAAATGTTTACCAAAAACGGGGTGCACAACTATATAAAATGTCTCCCTGCTTGAGTGTTAAAGTAGAACACAGAACATGTGATTACAGAGCAGATGTGTACACTGATTTATTTTAGTAGGTTAGGGCTCAGATCAGGCATCAGAGCTGTGAAATGTAGAGCCAAAGCAAATCTGTGGCCTAAAATCTGGGAATGAGGCTCTTTGCCTCACTCTCTGGCGGTCGTTGTTGGTTTCTGGCACTCAATGCTTCTTCTATGCAAGTTTGAACAGTCTAACTTGCTATAAATAGTATGTGATCTGATGAATTCAGCCTCAGTGAATACTTTTGGCATTTGGGACTTTAACTTTGCCAAGAAGAAACTAGCAAATGGATTATGATATCTGCGTCATATGTGTAAAGCTTCTCATTGATGCAGCTTGGCTCAGTTTCATGGACTCAAACTGCTAAGAACAAAGGTATATTTTTCCTTTTCAAGTCTTCGTGTGTTCTTTTCCCCAGTAAAACAGCTGTAGCGTCTGGCGCTCGCATCCACTCAGAGTGAGTCTTCAGGGCTCCGGAAACCTTCGGCAAATACAAGATCAAAGCCCCCTACTCCCTCCTAAAGCCCCCAGTCTCGAATTAAGGCTAACACAGTTCAGAAACATAATTGCATTTAAGGCTCACTTAAATCTGTTTATCACTATAATTCACAGCCCAGAGCTGTCAAAATCCTCACATCAAAGAAATTACTCTGTAAAAAAAAACAAACTCAGACATTATTCATGAAAATGAGGAGTAATATCATACAGTGTGTGAATGCACTGCTAAGTATTTAGCAACCACATCATTGTGGGAATGCTTTACTCCCTAGCAGTACACTGTTTTGAAATCAAACACCCCATTGCAATGTAATGAGTGCTCAATTGAAGTACATGATGTGTTTGACAACGTGCACGAGGTGACGACTGCTCCTTTCTTAAAGGTTAATTGATCACTGGCCAGTGTCTCCTACTAAACAATTGATTGGTAGCAACCTTAATTCCTGCCCACATGTGGCCAGATCAATTGGGCTATAAAAAGGTACAAAAACATCAATAATGAAATTAGACTTTGAGTCAATACGTGAGGGGAACATTTTTGTCAATATGTACAAGGCAATTAAAATTTGTCTTTTTGTAGATGTCAGTTTACTTCAGTCTAGCTGAAGCTACTGCAGTATAATAAAAGTCGTACAACAAATGCTCTTTTCATGAAAGTAATAATTACAGCTTTTTGTTGCTTATTCAGAGGCTAAAGTGGAGGAAGAGAGTACAATCAGTACAGTAAAGACCAGTGTAGAGAAGCTGGATTTTGTGCATTTTAATACCAATTATCACCATAGTGGTCAGCCACACTCATTCAGACTTAATGGTTTGTAGATTGATATTCTTAATGCAGAAGCCAAGTTCACAGGCAAGTTGCAGCTACAAACTTTTAACCATACACCTTCAGCAACACATGCTGAGGTTCACACAACAGGCTGGCTGGTCTGTGAGTCAGCCACATTCTAGTGGGTGGCAATAAAATGCTGAAGCTAGGAAATCCATCTGCAGGTTTCTGGTCAATTACAACAGCACAGAGTGAGAGCTGCACACAAGGGCAATGTCTTCCACCATTGGGTGCTTAAATATAGCCAAATTAAAAGTAAAGGGAGCATTTTTTTTTTATGTTTTGGTACTTACTATGACTAACTTTCAAAAGCTGCTACTCCCAAACTGGGGTATGAACCAAACTGTTGGAACTTTTTGGTGGAACTACGCCAATGGCAGTTGCCATGCTTACTTAGGTTACTAACAATTGTACTGCAGTGCAGACGTTTCAAACAGGCTGAGAAAACTTGAAGGGAAGGTTCCTGGTTTTTTAGAAATAGTAGATAAGATTTCCAAAGGTTAACCACTATGAAAAACATCTGCTGAATACGAACTCTTACCCTTATTGCAACAATGAAGTTTTTGAGAACTCGCTTACTTAAGTGCATAAACTTCCCTGTCTTTTCCTGAACTTCAATCAGACCACGGACAGCTTGAAGGGATTTGGAAAATACAGAGAAGATGGGAGAAGGCTGTGAGAAGGATGACCTACCTAACATCTAACAGAGGGCCTTTGAAGGTGGTCAGTGGCTTCCTGGCTCCTTTGGTCCTGGCGTTTGTGTCTACTTTATCATTGTCCTCTGCCCTCAAACTGTCTTCCAGGAAATTCACCTACAACAACAAAGAGCACTTAATTAGAAAAGAGACTCAGAATGCTGATAATGAAATCATGTGACCCTTATCTGGCTCCTATCCTGGAAATGAAATGTTTACCCTTGCCCTTCATGCAGAGAAAGCTATCAGTTAATGAAGCTCCTGACAGTCATCTGTAATGATTAATAAATGGTTCTTGTGAAAGAATGGTGAAGGGTTACGTTATCAAAATAGGTTTTCCTTTACTGAGAAACACTGATGACTCATGACCTTTCTTCCTGCTAAACTCGTGACTTTTCAGAAAACAATACTTCCAATAATGCAACCAAAAATACACCATGTCATAATATCACGCACGTGTGGCTACTTTCACTTCAGCAAAACATCCATAAACTTAGACCTAAATCATCCACAGACAGATCACAAGATTGTAAAAACAGCTGACAGGATAGTAATTGTGAAATGTTTGCCTTAAGTGCCATGGATAATATAGGTGAGTTGGGGAAATGGATGCTTTCACTGTCCTGCTTGCACCACATCTTGTGTGAAACAGATGGGAGAGGGAGCGCATCATGGGAGGAGGGGAGGGAAAGGGGCATAGGTGAGCGGACTCTGCATGTGATGGGAACATTTGTGACTCAGAGGGGAACTGTGTCATTTGCTGTGATAAGCAACACAACATGTCATCTTAATTTAATGGCTGACTGTCATGCAACTGCCACAATGAAGACATCAAGAGATAATCGGCTGCTGATGAAATGTCTCCATTTATTCGTCATTTTAAAGAGCAAGCTTAACACAATTAGGTAATAATGAGTATAAAAAAAAAGGAAAACATGCTCAAATTTTTAATTAAAAATTAAACACTGAAATAGAAAGGCTGTGTCATACACATTATAATTGAAATTACAGTATTTTGGTGCAGTTCTGACCATTTTCTAAAGGCTGATGGAAACAAAATTCCATTCTAGGTTTACAAAGAACATAATAATTGGCAATTTATTTTGAGAAACAAATTAATTTGAAATAAACAAACATCTACTCTATAATTATCACAGACAAAGAAATAAAAATTAGCATTATAAAATACATCTAAAATTAGAGAACTTCATGATTTCCACACATTGAATGCAAGTTACGAAATGCAAGACAAATTGATGATTTTACATTATATTAAAACGAAAGATTAGTGAAATGCTCGAGGAGTGTCTACTGATTTTCAGTACATATTATAAAGGCACAAAACATGTCATGATTAGCACTCTCCAGTCCAACAGACCTGGTAAAGGACAATGTTAGAGGATAAGGCACACATGGTTTAGTTAAAAAGTTGCCTCCAAGGCAACCACAATAAAAGAGTAAATGCTGAGTGTTAATAACTTGGTCTACCGTAAAATATTAGTAATTATGTCTGTAGTTAATAATCCGAGGTTAGAAGTCACACGTCATTTTGTTAGTGAGGAGTAGGGAATGTGTGCTTTTTTTCCCTCAGAGTGTTTACATGGTGTTGTGCAAAATGTAGGCTGCTCTTTGTTTAGCCTACGTCCCTTCATTACAGAGTCAGAAATGTGCGTTTTTAAAGAACAGTGCAGTCAATTTAGGGGGTCAAATTGAAATGTGAGGTCCAGAACAGGTCAAGGGGTGGGGGTGGGGGGCATGTCCAGGGGTTGAGATGACATCGGTAGACTGTGAGGGGAGGTGAACTCACGATAATTCAATCACGTGAGTACACCTGCCTTTCCAGCCAGAAGAGGAGAAATCTTCCAAACTCTGAGCTCCTTGTGAGGGTGTGATCCTACACTGTCTTACCACCTCCAGCCCTTGTTTCAAAACAGAGAGAAAGGCAATTAGCTTCCTGAAGCCATCAGTGTAGTGCTGCCTGGAACCCTGAAGAATACAGGATGGGATGGGTGGTGATAGTGGAGGGGGGAGAGTCTCTTGTTTATTTAGACAAGATGGATCAGAAGCAGTGCTGTGGAATGCGTTCAGACGGGCTTCAAGAGCTGACAGGCTGTTATATTACTACAGTGCTACAAGTTTTGTCACACTACAGCCTACCAGAAATAACGTTGAATCCATAATGCAAAAACCTGTGAGAACAATTACAAATTTCTCTTAAGCTCTCATACCAACATCTCTTATTTCCCCGAGATCTCAATTTAAGTTCTGTGTTTACTTTAGATACTGTTTTTTTTTTTTTTATAAACATCCAACTGGAAAATAATGTAAGTAGGTTACAATGTTGGTGGTCTTATTAAATAGATGATACCAAAGCCTTGACTGAAGAGGCCTCTGGCCAAAAACAGTGGGTCATAAAATTTCTAGACTCTGTTTGTAATTAAAATGTAACCTTCAGCCAGTGGTAGAAGTCACATGTATAACCATTAACATTCAGTTTTCCATACAGTTCACCCTTAAAAGAAACAACCTGTTTAATTACTAATTCCTCATCCTGAATATTCCTCACCAAACCGTTGAGAGCATTTGATTGTATTCAGGCACATTCAAATACTTGTATTGTAACTGTCACACTGTCTGTGCAGCGTCACTGCAGAGGGGTTGTGTAACTAGTTTCTCAGGCTAACCTGAAAAAAAAAACACCTTCCCCTTTCCCACAGAGCTGACTCAAATGTTTTGATATGTAGTCTGACACCTCAGAGGACTGCAGTGGTTGTTAGAATACAGTACTGGGTTTATATATGGAGATTAAAATCAATCAATACTACCTTAACAGTGAACTGTGAACCCTTTCTCCGCTGTTACCCAGGAAGTGAGGTGATTCCATGTGTATGTTAAGAAACATTAGCAAACTTCAAGTTGGTGCCAGTAGATTATTGTTGAGGCTAACAATTCACTGATTTGCATATCTACTCTCTGTAAATCTAAATCTGTTGTGCATGACCAATGCCGTATTTATTAACAAAGGGAGCCCTGTTTGTTTGTTGGG
Source organism: Hypoplectrus providencianus (assembly GCA_028566105.1). Taxonomy (NCBI): domain Eukaryota; kingdom Metazoa; phylum Chordata; class Actinopteri; order Perciformes; family Serranidae; genus Hypoplectrus; species Hypoplectrus providencianus. The sequence goes on along the minus strand of JAOWBC010000002.1, from coordinate 15,205,369 downwards.
GCTTAGGCGGCTCATGGGAGAAGCTTTGGTTGACGCAGCACCTCTCAAATAGATACAGTTTGTGTCCTATAGGCTGCAAACTACAAAAATCCTCAACAGCTGTTAGAAATTACAGCACAGTTATGTCCTTCTCCTCGCATTAAATGTAGGTTAACACTGAATCTGCTGCTCCCTGACTGTGACAGCAAAATATCTGTAAATAACAGCTGCAGCATAAATAACAAAGGATAAACAACCATGGCTGAAAACAACACACAGCAATATAATGTGAATACAACCTTTCACAGGCCTTCAGTAGGCATTTCCTGTCACAGAGCATACCCTGAAATGACCACCCTAAAGCCCTCCATCCATTTCCAGGCTTTCTTTGCATGCCACTAACCGGAAAAGAAGCTAAATAGATTATGAAGCAAGGGCTGGATTGTCCTGTGGTGGGTAAGTAGAAAATGTGACATAAGCTTCAGCCTTTGCTGCAAGTGGTGGAAATTTGGTGACACCAGAGTGAGTGGGAGGACGACAGCGGCTGCAGACTTATTCAAGAAAAAGCCGGTGGGGCGTCTCAGTGACGATTCCATACTGGGGCTTCTGTTTGTTGAAAATAAGGATCTAGCTACAGCAGGGAAGAGCTTAAGTAGCTGACTTGACAACCTCTGTGGACCATACGAGGGGAGGAGAGGATGAGAGAAGCAGAGCGCTGGCTGTGATGCATGGGCTTTGTTGGCAAGGATTTAATTGGAGCCAGAGACATTAGGAGTCACCTTCACAGACACAATGAACAAGAGCTTAACATCTTCCAAATCAGGGCATTACTTGCCACTTAATTTACAGCTGTCTCCAAACAATGTTCTGATTACATGTTGTAATCTCAGGCTCAATTTATAGAAAGTGAGTGAAAGAAGGAACAGGATGCATTTCTGACCAGAGGATATCTAGTTTGGTAGCAGGTCTGTAAGAGACGGACACCACTGCCTGAAATGCCAGAATCAGAATTAATCATGGAATCAGCTACACTGACAACAACTGAAACAAAGGTCCTATTACATAGCAAGATCTAATCATATTTGTTTTCAGGTATTATTCCAAAACAACATTCACTCATCCATATTCAGAGGATTGCTGACTTATGTGCGTCTTCCCTTGTATAAAAAAAATGCTGATATAAATAAATGCTGTAAAAGGCTGAACATTTCTTTTTAATTTAAGGATTATTTTAAGCACGTCCACATTCTGAGAGGACTGATATTAATGAGATACAGACTTAAAAGGAAATGTACCTTTTTGGGCTTCACCGCAACATCAGAGTTGAAGCTGGACTCAAGGGCATCTTTGCCCTCTGTTTCACCCTCTTTGCTCTCCGTCTCATCCTCACTGACAATTGGTCCATTTTCACAGATAGGAGTTTGGAAGTCGTCATCAGGCAGCGGTGGGTAGCTGTACTTGAAAGGGTCCTGAAATATTTTGGAATAAGTTAAATCAATACATGCATGCATGGTTTTGAAGGCATTATCAGCAGCATTTAATGTTGTTATAATTAATGTCTTTCTTAAGTACAGAAAGCCCCATGACTTGCATAAGACTTAATAAGAGTGATATGGCTTATGAAAGGGTAATAGTCTTAAACAAAATGATGTTTACTGAAAATGATTGTACTTTATTGTGACCTGAAAATCCTAATTACTATTTCTGTAACAGCATGGAGGATGTACATAACAATTTCCATTCTTAATAAATGAATTTCTTTTATATGATTCAAATATGATTCTACAAAAGGATGACATTTCTTCACTTTTAATGGCAATTGCATTTTTGTCTGGCAGACATTAATTCATGCACAATGTGAGCCTATTTTAGACAATGACATACCGTTCCACCCATGTGGGGTGGCAGGTACTCTGGGCCGATGAATCCCTGGACCTCAGATCTGGATGCAAACTTGAGCTTGCTAATTGCCTCTGGACCCAACCAAGACTTCACAATCTTCCAAGCAGCTGGAATAGACATTAATTAAGCTCAATGCTCAGAATCAAATTTAATAATCATTTTAGATAAATTATGATTCATGTAAAAAATAATAAATTTTGTAGAGACGGCTAGGAGAAGAAAGGCTCATCCTCACCATTCATGATCCAAGGCATGTCCACGATGATCATTTTGGCTGAAATTATAAAAAAGGACAAAGCTTGTCCATTAGGATTATGTTTAAAATGTTCACATTTGACTTGAAAACTTATTGGACAGCAAGTCCTTATGAATTTGCAAATATCTAAATGTGGATATACAGCTGTTGTGCTGTTAAATAAAATGTTTTTTTACTTACATAAAAACTTTGGATAATATATTTTGAAGCAATTAATAATATACTTCACAAACTCCATGTCCTGCAACACAAAGTGTAAAAACATATGTTAAAAGAGAAACCAAATATATGACAACTATAAAAGATGCTTTATGGATTTTTAAGAGGAACTGTTCATTCTTAACCGCCTCTAGATCTGAAGTGACCCACTTCATGAAAATTCATTACATGTTTCTCTGATGACCCCCTCAATTCCTCTCAAATATTATGTCTGAAACTTGAGGGAGCTACTTCAAGTTTTTAAAATATGTTTCACTTTGTAATAAGCCATTTGCAAAGTAGACAATTATATAACTTGCTGTTTTGTCACCATTTGATTGCATTACTAAGATCTAACGGCTTTGATCATTCCAAAGAGGCAATCTTTCTAAAAACAAGTAAATATAGAGAGAGGCAAAGCTCACAGTAAAGGGCTTAAAGTTGAATGCATTTTCTCTTAAACAGTAAAAGGGCTGCCGATCAAACAGATAATCTCATCTATGCGTTCTCTACAGACCAAATACATACAAATTTCATCTCAAAGCCATGCATCCAGGTGAACAGTTCTTCCACATTTTAATTATTCATCAAGGGAACATGATACATGTTGAGCTTACTACTTTATGTTAATCATCAGACAAACAGCCAATATGTCAATAGATACAGCCCCTGTATCCTAGCTTTGCTCGGTAATTGGTTAGAAGCCTCATTGCTATGCAGGAGACTCACTCCCAAGCCTTAATGAGATCATACTGGCTACCCTTGCTCTAGCTCCTACTGTGGTTCAATAAGGCTGCTTTCCAAACTGATCTTCCATACTCCTCATTTCATATCAGAGTCGCATAGCTATTTATCCCCTTTGCCGTGCTTGTGCTGGTTTATTTGTATTTAATTGAGCCATTTCTCCAGGAGAGAGCCTAGCCAATGAAAGACACTTGCTGACAGAGAGCTCCATCAAGGAGCTAACGTCTGCGACATGGTGAGCCTAAGGATTAGACAGTCCACTCGAATTGACCAGCGGGATTTAAAGGTTACTTTAATCTCCCAAGTGTAAAACCATTAAAGAGCATCAGTCCCTGCAAGACCACAGCTCAAAAAGGAAGAAAAAAATCAACAGCATTTCAGAGAAAGGAAAATGTTTTTAAACACAAAAATAAAGCTTACATTGCTTTTTTTCTCAAATTGGAATGAAAATGTAATGTATTTTTTGTCCTGGAGACCTGGATCCTACAGTCCTGATTCAATGGGATGTGTGAAACATAAATATATACATAAAAAAATACATGTATTAGTATTATCTCCCACTTTTTTTGGAAGCTTGTATGACCAGAAAAAAAGCTAAATTAAATTATAATTAAATCACACAATAACCATTGACTTACGATATTACTGAGGCCAGATTCTGTCATGTCAAACACAACAGTAAGTGGCATCCCAGGTTCTTTCTTGGCATAGCGCTCCAGCCAGAAGGCAACATACTTCTTCTTGTCCACGAGTGTTTTTGCATCCTTGACATGAAGCTTTACTTTGAACCAGACTAAACACATGAAACAGAGATTTAAAATTATTGACAAAGGTTTAAAATGGTTTATATTAGTTTAGAATTTCAGTAATGGCCACACACTTGAAATGGAGTGACAAAACAGGCTAAGTTGCAGATGTATAGGATACATACAGAGCTTGTTGCCCTCTTTGTCGTAGCCATGGAGGTAGACAGCACCAGTCTCAAACATCCACTTGGGAATGGTGCTTTCACTGAGATCTGAAAGAAGCAGGCAGAGACATAGCACACTGTCAACTGGGATTTGTTATAATAAGTTATAGAAAAATATATACAAGTTATTTTACACTCAGTAAAGCCATTTTGTTCTCGCCCCAAAGATAACTTCTAAAAAGCACAAAATACAACCACAGTCAGTTTATGAAACATTCATGTAGGAGCCAGGTCTGGAAGAAAGTCTCTCACTAATCATTACTTAATCGTTTTATATCCTTATTATTAATGATCCTTACTATCCTATAACCGGAAACTGCTTGAGCTGACAGAAAATTAAGCACTCATCAACAACCATTTTCAATATAATTAAAAGAAATGACCATATTTAACCTAGGTCATATTGGCTCTGATGTCTCTTGATACTAATGACTTAAATAAATCTAATTTTCTAAACACAACTGCTTGACAAATTCAATTGGCTGGATTAAAGACAAATAACAACTCTGAGAAATTCCTCAGCAAACAGAAAGAGTGGGGATTGTGTTTCAGGGGCAGCGCAGGCCTGGTGATATGGCTGTTTAACACACAATGGCACTCTGTCTGGATTCATCCCAGAGCAGCACAAAGACCTCAACTGATCTCTGTTGCAAGCCTGAAAATATTTAAATATGAAAATATTATAACTTCAGCTTTTGCACAGGGCTACATACTGAGCTTCAATACTTTTTTAACAACTAAACTGTGTCTCAGGATCCAGCTTTAAAACAGGCATGAACTAAAAGCTGGCATTTAGACAGGTAAGATTCATAGTCACATTCAATATCATTGTGTATTTTCTGATTTAAAACGAATTATTTAGTACCTGAACATTTGCTCCTGTTTTGAAGAAATTTAAACATTGAGAATGAGAATTTTGTTTAAATATGATATGGATATGTGCTGGGGGGGTTGTATTAATTAATTTCAGATAAAACTGCACATATCATATTACAAACTAGTAAGTATGACTTCTTACCATTCAGACCATATTCTTTTCTCCACTGAAAACTTTCATCGATCATTTTCAAGGCATCATCAACAACATAAAGTCTCCACTGCAGGTAGCTCTCCACAAGAGCATCCTCTTTTTGAAGCCTTTCCACATCTCTGGAGTCATATTTATCTGTTGAATCTGTAAACATAAAACGCAAAGACTGGGTCACATGACACTTCAAGCGGGTCAAGCGCAAGGATTCACTTTTAACCGCTCTGACTTGCCTATTTTAAAATACTGTTAAAGCCCCAAAATAACCACACTGTGCTGTAAACTCAGATAAAGTTCAGCTACAGGCCATAACGTTACACTAGTCAAACCCATTAGCTACATGTGGCAAAAATGAGCTAACGTTAGCCAGGTTAGTTATCTGTTGGAGCTTATCTGTGCCCTGACTATTTAGGTCATGATGTTATCAACATGTCAAACTAAACTCGCAGCTAACTTGTGGATGGTTAGCCTCCCATATTTTACTTTTTAAATCGGACTATATCCCTAAAGTCATACAAATGTAAGTGACTGACTGGAGCAAGTTATTGTCAGTTTATTCATAATAACTGTTACCTTGGAGGAACTCATTCTTGAATCTCTCTCTCGTCTCCTCGATTTTCTTCTCAAGGTCCTGTCAAAATAAGAGTTCGTTCATGTTAGACACGTCTTTGGTTTAACAACAGATTACTCACTAATTATTCCTAACGGTAGTTGCCGATACCTGCTCTCCTTCGTGCTGCTCAAGTTCAGCCATATTCAGCTGTCCCCGGTTTCCGTCTCTTGTTGTAGTTCCTTGTTGAGCTAGCAAGACTGCTAACGTTTAGTTAGATGAATCAGTGCGAAGTGTGAAACTGCCGTCCTGTCGTTGCCATTTTGGCTCCAGCCGTAGCCACACCTCTCCGCTGTGGTTGTTTGTTTGAGCTGAAAGTGCAAAGGGGGTGTTGGACTGTTATTCAAGGTCACAAATAAAGCGTTTACCTAATTATTCATCTGGTTATATCTTTTGAAAATAGCTAGCGGACTACATACATTAGCTTAATATTGTCAACTCACTGCTGTTTGCCAACTGTTACCCACAATGCATTTGTCAGGAAGCGTTCAATTTCAGTTGGCGCGCCGCTTCGAGTGTAACTGTCGCTATGGAACTCTGGAAACAGCTAAAATGAACTCTCATGAGTAATATATGCAACTCGTCAATCATTTGTACACATTGGTGACACTGTTGTCATGAAAGTGACAGCTCCTAACTTAGCAACGTGAGCTAAAGCTGTCAGTGAGGGATCGAACCTGGTAAGCAGGCGAAGCTTCTGTATTGCATAATGGAGCGATTGCTCTCGGAAGATTTGTATCAAAATCCCCATCGGCTTTCCCTGTGTGGTAAGATAATCCTGTTCAGCTGTAAACGAGCTTCAACCTCAAATGAAAGCGAAAGAAGTGAGTTAATATTCCGCAGCCTTTCATTTCAACGGGAAGACAACGCGTTCCTGAAGGCAGCTGATGGAGCGGCTGTCATCAGCAGGAAAAGATCAGCCCATGTGGATATTGTGAAATGTAAATGTGCCCTGAATATTCAGAAGAGAGTCACAACGCCGTGTATTTTAGTAACAAAGAAGAGTGAGAAAGGGGGAAGCTTCCAGTATAGTCTTCTCACACTGAGCAGCTCAAACCATCTGGAACCCTGCATTGAGTTTAAACTGCCTTATCAAATACGGGAGGATGTGTCTATCCTCCAGGGCCCCACAGTGCTTTGGAGACATGCTGGTAATGTCTTCTATGCATCTCTGCAGGCAGGAGAGGTGAGACAGATACCTATTCAGTTGTCCCACAGTATTATAGCAGAATTCCCCCTCCTCAAAGAGCAGATATTTGTTCTTGGACTGCAAACCTTTTCAGAAGAGAGCTCAAAGACTCACTCCACAAGCCAGACCCTGGGCTATTCTGTGAAAAGTGGACACACGTTTGATGGCACATTGATTTTGCCTCATCCGTACATTTGCATCACGCGGTGCATTTTGGTGCTGTCAGCTGAAAAAGTGGATGATCATGTGATTAAATCTGCTGTGGTTGCAGCAACTTCCAAACAGCAACTAGTTTATTTTGAGAATGGCATTGTGAAAGATGTGTGCCAGCTCCCCTTTGAACAGCCTGAAAATATTCAGGTTGTCCACACAGGAAGACACGGCTGCCTGTTTGTCACATCTTTTCAGCATGGGCATGTATGTGCCATCTGGAAGGACAAGTTTGAGGTAAATTTAGGATTCAGTGTCTAGACTTTTTTTTTTTCATTTTACACTTCTTTACAAGCCAACTTTGTCAATCTCTTTTCCCCAGATAGCGTCCCACTGGTCAACCGTCAGCTCTGTTCTTGTGGATGATTTCTTGGGATGTGGAACAGACCAGATGCTGCTGATTTTTGAGGATCAAGGTGTAACAGGACAACCTTTGGAAAACTTTCTCCTAACAGACCTCTGTGGCATTTCATATTCTGTAAGGCATACTTTTAACTTTCCATGTCAGACACACCATGCATATCTCTTTATAAAATGGACACCTGAAGGTGGTCAGTAATGCTCACTGGAAATACATTTCAGTGTGGTCAGGACAGTGGAACAGCAAACACACCGCCGCCTCCACCAGAGAACTATCTCCTCACTCTCCGAGCATTAGAGTCCAGACTGCAGGTAAGCATTAATGAACTGTTACTGTAGTAGGACTAATCCTTCAACCGAGCTATAATCACTATTAAAATAGCATAATAGTAGCTGTATCCTGATTATATTATATTGTAGTATCATCTTTCCAATTAATAATTAACAATTCAAAAGCAAATAATATAAATAATAATATAAATATAGTTCTTAGTAGTTCTTAAAAAGATAGGAACGACTTAATTGATAGATATATTTTGTTACTAAAAACAACTAAAACTATACTAGGTGTTTTGTTGACCTGTGTAATAGCTAAATCAACATCCTCTGAAAATAATTTCCTAAGTAAATTTCCTAAAGAATAATAATAGTTTTTTTTTTGAAAACTGACATATGCTGTTACCATAGGAAATGTTTTAAATACCTTTGTCCTTTTAATGTGTATTCAATCTTTTATATATACTCTTAATGAAATATAATTGGTTATACAGAGTGGACTGACCGTGCTTCAGGAGCTTCAACAAGAAGTGAGAGTGAAGGACAGAGTTCTTCATGAGTCGGTCCAAGCCCTTACTGACAGTGTCTCAGAAAGTGAGACTGTTCTCACCCAGCCGGAGCAGGTACACAACATTTATGGAAACAACTAAAGCTTTCTGCAAAGCACTGCCTGCCTTCTCAGAAGCCATGGAACTGGTAAAGTGATTCAGACAAGAGAGATATTTTACCAGAAATGTTGTCTTCCCTAGCATGGCACCAGATAACACAAACCCTCATGACATAATACTGACAGCTTCCTGATATAAACTGGTTTTCAGTTACATCTCTATGATAATGAAATATATACACAGACATAAATTTTATTTCAGCTCATAGCTGCAACATTGGATATTGAATAATTTATTTTATTGAAATATAAGCGTACCCAATGTACTATCATAAACCAGTGAGGTATATTACTGTAAGTCCCGCCTTCGTCCTCCTCAGTTGGTCAGGCTTGGCTCCAGCTATTGTCACTCACGATGATAAGTTGTCATATTTGAAATGGCATCTCACATGAGGCTGACGCAGTCAGCGTTCCTAATGCTGCTGCAGGCATTAAGGAAGCAAATGCAGGCAGTGAAAATAAATGCCACAAATGTTTTGTTTATTACTTTGTACTTTGTGTGATGTCGCTCAGTGTTTTCACATGCTTTGAGGTCATAAGACTTAACCCGTCAAACTGGTGGCCTCACTGATGCAACAAAACACCCACAACAAAAGGGAAATGTGGCTGTAATAAACTTTTTTGAAAAGCAGATTTCAATTGCTGGGGATAATAACACTGTATTTTGACAGGGAGTATCAGTGTGAAAGTCTTTCTTCTTAAATAGTATTTTTAAAGTCCACATCTGCACCTAATGGGCAAATTGAAATGTCTGACATAAACTGCTATTGCTGTCAATGCTGTCACACACTTGTCATTGCTGATTATAGTCATTGCACTTTCTGTCCAGGAAGGCCTTATAGCTCTGTGGGACTGTGATGATGATGAGTCAAAGGATGAAGCCTTGGATGACAAGACACAAGACATGCCAGCAGTGTCTTCAAAACCGCAAGTTGACAAGCTGTGGCATCGCATCACTGAGGAGCGAATGGTTGTGGGAGTGATACTAACTACTGACAGCTCAGTGTAAACATGATTTGTTTCTTAAATGAAAATGATTGTATGTTTTTTCTGTGTGAGGAACGTGTGAGCTCTATGAACCGAGGCTTTATTAATATAAACATGACATTATCATTTTAACACCCAAAAGTGATTGAAAAAATGATCATACTTGTGAGATCTTGCTGGACATAGTGAGTTTATCTGGTTAAGTGGATGTATAGTAAAGATACAGGCCTATCAATATGTTAATTTGGATGAAGTACTGTTGTCCAGCTGTCAGACCATATCGGTACAGCCTGATTAGATTGGTCATAACTAAAACAATATGGTGCCATTTGTTGAGGTGGAAAGATCAAGTGGAGTTAATCACAACAGTGAAGTACAATTTGTACCTCAAGTCAGTCATTTTCTTTGTGCAAAATGAAATCAGTCTGAGCCTTTAATAGCTGTAAAACAAATAGCTCCAACTCTGTTTTTGCACCTTTGATTGCCTGCAACTGTATATGGATTTTTCCAAACATTTAATTACTTTCCAAGCTCATTTTAGTGGGAATAAGAACCTGTCAGATTCCTCCATCCACCTTTTCCTGATTTTTTTTTTTTTTTTTTATTTGAGAACATGTGGAGAAAACTACTTCTCGCATGATTGCTTCAAGAACCCATTTACTGCTGTTATGATTGGAGCACTTGTCCAGCTGTTGTAATTTCACCACCTGGAGAAATTGGTGTTGTTAACCTGTTCAGAAGCGGTCACACATTCATCCACACGCGCATTCTATTTCATCTTTTTGTCTGATTACCTACTGTCCATGTGATATCTGATAGTAAGTGATGTGTTATTTTTGCTCCAGACCACTGGCCAGCGTGAGCTTATCCGTCCTGACAGAGACGGGTCAGAGCTCAACGCCTGCAGTCATCCAGACCCAGAGCCAAGTGTTCTGGCTCCCTCCGCCCTCGTCCCCATCATTATCCTCTCCGCCCTCCTCTGCATCCACATCCTCAGAGCCCGCAGCCAAAAGAAGTAAGCAACACAATGCCGGCAGACCCAATGATCTCAACACATGCAGACTGGCTGTGACTGCTGTGACCAAGCTGACGCCTCTGTTGAACTCTGGCTGTGTCAAGTGTCGTGTCATGCTCCATTACGTCCAGAGACAAGATGCTTTTGCCCTTGTGAGCAACCCAACACCATTTGTCCTGCATTGTGGTCAAGTTGTTTTAGACATTCACAGTGATTTCCAAACCAGACTGCTGGAAAACCCTGAAGTCAAAACAGGTAAAATCACAAATTCCTACAACTTGAGATTTAAATTTTGACACATTTATGGTGATTATTGTCTGATTTTTTTTGCCCAGATGAAGCGAGAGAGGACTTGCTGAGTCTGATGGCGGTGCTGGATCGCTGGGTCTTCCACATCCACTCTCCTGATCACAGCTTAGGTGATATAGATGGCTGGATTCAGAAAAGAGTGGGTTGTAAGAGGATAGAAGTGAGCCCTCAGTATCTACTGTTAAATTCTTCAGGACCATCTGCTCTCATGCTGCTGCACTGGCATCAGATAACCCCTTTCCAGGGGGAACTGTCTGTCCACTCCAGGTAAATCATTTTTATTTACAGAAAGCGGTAAGACGGCTGTGTCACTGCCTCAGAGTTATGAGTGTTGATGGTTGGGATAGTGGTGGGTTTGGCCACAATCATATTTCAGTTCATGAAGTGAAAGAATATATTTTTTGTCTTCAGGTTAAAGGTGCCACAGGGAATTTCTGTTTATATCAAGTATAACAAACCAAAAATGCATTGTGTGTCTACTTGAGATCTTACAAATATATTGAATCTGTATCATTCATTTTAAAACATCTGTAAAACAGATTTTCTTTTTTGATTAATTTCTTTTTTTTTTTAATATATATATCGAATAGTAATAACAATATTTCCAGTTTAGTCAGGGACACACCTGGACACATTGAATATTATAAGTCAGTGGAATTGTCACCTGAGGAATTTCCCCCCTAATATGTACAAACAAACAAACACTTTCCCACAAGTACTTCCCACAAAATCCCACCAATCAACGAGCTACTCCTGCACCTCTCAACCCTGTAGTCCATCAGTTACACAATCCCCAACATGCAGCATCCATAGATTAGGAATAATTCAAACACAGGCAACAACAACAATGAAAGAAAATTCAGTTTCAAATGGCTGCAAAGTACGATGAGCTTCAAGCAGTCTAACACTTTACAGATGCAAACAATGAAGGAGAGAAAAAACAATCACAGCAATAATTCACATGTGGTGAATTGCAGTTTCCATGCATAGACAGGAATATTAGAAACACGAACACCAGGAGACTAGATTTCAAATTGCTCCTTATTCTGTTTATAGATTTAAGAAAACCAAAAATCAACCATAAATACGTTACGCATATTACATACCATACAGCGGTGATGTCTATTATTGTATTCAGCAAGCATTTAGTCACAAAGTCATAAATCCAATATCACTTTTTAGCTACTTTGTGTATGTTTGTAAGCATTTTGAGAAAATTTAACATCAGAAAATCATAGAATCAAATCCACACCAGCACTATCCCATTTAATGTTAATTTTTTAAGCAGGAACATTAACTTCATCAGCACTATTGTAGGTGTTTTAGCCCTGAATTGCAAACTGAGGATCTGCTCTAGAAGAAATTTAACATACAGAGGTCCAAAGTTCCATGGGAATACCCTTTCTGTCCTAATTTGGCATTTATTTTGTGGTTTCTGGATGTCTTTTGTTGAATTGTCTTTGTTTAACATATTTTTAGAAAAAACATGCTGCCAATTTGATTTGCCAATTTGTTACTGAAAGTCAGACGAACACAGTACTTTGTCTAACAGAGAGAGATTCTTTTCATTTGCAAACTATGTTTTTACTTGTCTGAGTGCTGGTTTGAATTCTACTAGCAGGCACTCTCTTGAATTATTCAATTTTATTTAAAAAGAACTAAGGAAGGTAGTACTGCTCAATTTATATTAATAGATTCAAACTTGACAAGGCTTTGAAGTTGACTAGGAGGCATGTCCATGTGATATTTCACTGAATATCAAAGTGATTAGGATTCTCTGGCAAGCAGAACACTTAAAACTACACATTTCTTTGAATAAACTCCGAACAGGTCGACTGACGAATGGCAGAAATGATGAAAAAAAAAAAAAAAAAAGACATGGTGAGACTTCAACCGTCATGTTTTCATTATGTAATAACATGCAAAGTGTGGCCTGTTGTTCCTCTGCAGCCCGTTACAGACGCTCCAGTTCCTGGACTCCCTCCTGGCTTACCTCCCCACGGCCTGCTCCATCCAGCCTGTCAGAGGTACAGGAGGTCAGGGTGGAGCCCAAATATTCCCTTTGGCTCTGGAGAAGGAGGTGGTGTCCCTCAGAGAGTTTGCATCATCACTACTCTGTGAAGAAGAAGAAGAGGAGGAGGAGAAGAAGAAAAGTTTTGGACTTGAGGAGACCCCTGAGCCAGGTTCTGTGAAGGGGCTCCAGAGGTGCAGGGAGGTGTTTCAGCGGGACGTGGAGAGGAGCAGGAGGAGGTTGAGCCCCCTGGTGGATGTGGGGAGGTATCGTTCACTAACCCAAAGCATGTCTAAAGTCCAGCTTGATGTGGATTTGGCAGCCCTCTTGGACACTCAGAGAACTTTGCCCCCTTAATGTGGTGCAGTCCCATGGGACAGTGTGGACAGCAGTCAGCAGAAATGGAGAAGAAGCAGAGTGTGATGGCTTCAACATGTGTGCTCAGTGCTGCTCCTGCACTGAGAGCTGCTCCTGTTGCTGTCTGATTGTTGTCCCTGCTTTATTGTGCATGTCTGCTCCCTCACACTCCTGGGGTTTGTCTATCTGGTGTCTGCGGCTGTGTGGCGCCTCAGCCTATTTCCACTGGATCACCTCCCCGGTTTCACAGCCTTAATCTGATACTGATGTGATGCTGCTCTCTCCTAAGCTCATTCTTCTGTTCATGTCCCTTTAGACTCCTCTGTGTTCAAAAACACTCTTTAATGTCTGCGGCTGCTGGGTGCTGTTCAGGAGGAGACAGAGACCACTTTCATCCTGGGGTGAGAAGCTGTTTGTGTTTTGAATAAAGGCAACAGATGATGGTGGAGCAAAGGGGTTATACATCTGCTCAGTGGCTGGAGTTGACTGAAAGCTTTTAGTGGTGCTTTCCTCTCATGGTTCAGTTATTTTCCTGGGAAACGATGTAAATAAAAAAAGGCCTTGGATTCTGCCTCTTCTCTGATGCTGCTCAGGCTGTCAGCACTGTTAGTTAAAATGACGTTGGTCCAAGTAAACATCAAATCCTACTTAAAAGGATCCTGGCTTTTCTGGATACATGAGGTCTGTGGCAGCTTGGCCACAGTTTGCTAAAAAATGCTGGGTTTTTCTCCCAGTGGGAGCTAAAAAAGGAAAATGTGCATTTTGTTTGTTCCGGGAGCTACTCCATCTGTGTGTAGTAGTCCGTCTGAGGGGAGATAAACTTTCAATATGTCTGCTTCATTGCAAGTAATGGCTGCTACTGCTCTCACTGCCACAGGACTCCCTGAACATAGCTGAAATGTAATTACTTCAAAGAGAGCGATTCGTAATGTGTTATTTTATGACGGTAACGCGTCTGCGGGTTAATGAAATGTTCTAAGAGTATAAAATATATTTTTGTCTTGTTAGAATTGTAATAAAGCTCCAGTTTGTAGCTCAGTCTGCTTTATATTCACACACCATACAAGCAGATCACACACATCACACTTTTCTGCTTCCTCCATCCCTCACATACAGAAAACAGGCAACACACACACCTTTTTTTTTTGGCTGTGGCACAAACACCCCCGTCACTTCGAGCACAGATGGAGAAATGTGAGTCCTGTACAGTAAATAACACCAGTAAAGGGCCGGGCCTTGGAGAAAAATATCCCATGTGAAAACGAAAATTCAGTTGTATTGGTGTTCCCTTAATGCCCCGACTGCCACCCAGAGTAAAATATACAGTTTGTCATCCCATTATTGTCTGTTAACTTCTATTAAGTGTGAGTGTTGGAGGAAGGCCGCAGGGCTCCCACCCTCAGCTGAAGTCCTCCGCTTTGGGAATGATGCTGCTGCTGTGCCACTAAACAACGCAGACGTGGAGAAACCTAAACCCACAGCCTATCTAGCTTATTGACGCAGACAATCTGACAATTGATTCTTGATCTTTTGACACCTTTGTGGATGCCGGCCATCTGCTTTCACTTTAGACAGTCAATTTCTGCCAGAAAAAGAAAAAGAAATGACAAAGCCTTAGTCAGGATTATAAAATTAATAATGATTAAATGCTCATGGTAATTAAAAAGATAAAAAGCAAAAAGGAATAATAAAATGCAAATATATTTTTTTATTAACTATCTCAAAAATGGAGCTTTTAATCTCCGCACTAATAATTAAACATTTCATTTTTTGAAATTGCTTTTTTATGATTTTGACTTAAATCTTGTCCCACAATTTTTCTCCTTTTTTGTTCTTGGCATGAGTGGATTTCCTAACTTTAATTTTTTTTTTCAATTCATAATAATTAAATATCGAAAGACAGTGGTAATTTATTCACCATACAAAAATTTACAGTGGAAATTCAGCATTATATGTCATACTAATATACATACAGATTAGTTCATTTCAGTTTTTGTAAACATGACTGATGTAAACATATTTATCAGAAAACATTCACAGTGTAAATGTATTACGTTCCTTTTATCCAATGAAACTGTGTGTATTAAAAATGTAGAGGAG
>JAOWBC010000002.1:15117633-15134952 GCA_028566105.1 Hypoplectrus providencianus | reverse complement strand
ACACTGAGAAAGTCATTAACTTGTTCACCCCCTTCTTGTAAGAATCAGCGGGATCTTTTTCTATTGTGCTTTTTTTTCAACATCTATTCCAGGTAAAATATTGTACCTGAAGAAAAAAACATTTTTTAAAGAAAGGCTTAATAATGTGATATTCTTTGAAAGAAGTCTGTAGATTTTTTTTTTCTCTCCTATGATATTTAAAAACCATTGTGCCTTCTACAGTGTTGACCAGCTCAGAAAGCAGACACATTTTTAATGCTGTAACTAAAGATCATTTCCGACTTCTCTGACTAAAATGCCAATTTTAGCTTCTCACGGTCCAGTTTGTCCAAGGGGACACTTTTCCTCTTCCCTGTTGTGTTATCAGTCCAGATTCTTTGGTTACAGAGTTGTGGAGATATCTTGAATAGGATATAACTACATGCACTCGGCTTGCAGTACTTAAAGTGTCAAAAAAAGGAACTATTTTTTTTCTAGTACAGTTTCTACATTAACTGCTCACAACAAGGTCTGTGGATTATCTCGAGTAACTGGGTCAGAAATTTTCTCTGGATATTTTTTTAATGTGTTTCTTTCCCTTAATTTGAGTACCTAACGTCAAGTTCCCTATATTGATAAACAGCACTACAGATGAATGGAAATATATGGATTTTGGGGTGGGGCTACAGGATGGTGAGCCAATCACAACAGCACAAGGTTTAATTCCAAACTCAACCTGAATTTGGATAAGTGGTTAAAGACAACGAATGGATAGCTGGACTTGACTTGTCCCTTCAAAAACCCAAAGATAGTCAATTTATTGTGACATAAAACTGAGAAAAAGCAGCACTATTTCGCTTGATGATTAGTGACTTGTCCTAGCCATCAACTTAATGTATATCGACTCACTTCATCTATTATAAAGACCCTGAGAGCAGGGGTGTGTCTACAGGGTGGGCATGACCCCGCCCCCTAGATTGCAAGACCTGTAATGTGTGTGTGATATTAGCTTATAAAAAGACTTTCCCATCATTTCCTTACACATCACACTACTCATGTTTGCAAATTTACTCCTCTATTGTACCCAGACATGCAATTTATGAGCCATTATGGCCATTTTATTGTCACTGAGTTCATCCACACATCTCCCTCAGCTCCCTTCACACACAGCCATGGGTGAGCTGCAGTCAACAGCTATTAGCAGACAGAGTATAGCTTTCCCTTGTTAGATAAGTAAACAGTGAGACCACTTTTTGACGAATTGGCAGGCTCTGATCTTTAACGTCCCTCGAGAATGGCCATTATAGCCATTACGGCATTTTTAAGTCTCCTCTCGAAGTGGGGAGTGTGGAAAATGAGACTGTTTCTCATAAATGGGGCTTTGGCAGTTCGCCCCAATGAAGCAACAAACAACAATACTTAACATTAGCTGTAAACAGACACATCTGTTAGCAATAAGGCTCAAAGCTAGATTAAAACTGGATGGTGTTTTTATCGGAGCTGGAAGCCAATTAGTTGTTCGGAGCTCAGGGATGGAAAAGTTGCAATGTCTGATGTTTGTTTGTGTGGGTAGGATTTATTTGTAAATCACAAGCATACTTTTAATATGCACATATGATTATGTGGTGCCTCTATAAGTCCGTCCCAAGGGTCTTGTGTTTTTGTAGGTGTAGGTGTCTCCGTGTTTGTGTTTGTGTCTGCTCCGGACATCCATTAAACATTTTTTTTTTTTTTAATGTATTCTCCTCACTGGATCGCATCCATTTTCTGTTTCTCTTTGCAATCAGAGGCGAGTTTAGACATTTTCCACCTTCCACTCAGGGCCCCAGCTGTTGGAAGATTTCAGCTCGGTGGTGTTGACAGACTGTGTGCACGTGATGAGTGTTACTGAGAGGTGGAGGGAGGTGGTGAAGCTGAGCCAGCTGCAGGGGTTAGTGTGATGAGTGTGTGTTTAACACGCTGTGCTGATGCTGGATGGATCAACCTGTTTTGAGACATAGGGGCAAACATTTGTTACGGTTGGGGCCCCGGTGCCCCTTCTACCCACCTGGTACAGTGCACACAGCACACTACACATGGAAGCTACCATTAGACGAACCATGCAACAACTAGTACTGGTGTATGAAGTCATCTCATTAATAATTCTACTCATGATTGTTTTCATTATTGATTAATCTACCAGTTGTTTTATTGATTTTTTGATTCATTGTCTGCAGCCTGAGGATATATATTTAGATGTCTTGTTGCTCATGACACCTATGGCTGTGGACTACCATTTTGAACCTTAGAAATGACATTTTTGCCCTCACTATTTTGGTTTTTAATTTAATCATTTATATAAAAGGACTGTACATAAACTCATAAGGAAAATGTTACTGTAAATGTACTGAGGTAATAAGTCGAATGAGAAGTAGCATCATTTTTCTCATAGACTTCCACACAATCAAACTTCTTTATGCAACCACTGGTATTGCCCCCTGCTGGTCATTTAAAAGAATTAGAAAAATGATAATATAATGCAGGATGTAGCTGATATTTGTCTTTTGAAGATTCAAATTCTCCAACTAATTACAAGCAAAAAAAAAAAAAAGTAGGGGACCCTGGTGGTCTGTGTATAGGACACCAAACATGAACAAAAGCATGATCTTTGTTGCATGTCATTCTCATTTTCTCTCTTCTGCTGTTGGCTATCAAATAATGGCATAACGTGTCCAATATAAAACCTAACACACAGTAAACCACACAGGGTTTTGGTGGACTGGGAGTCTGGGGCCCACTTTGCAATCCAGCATTGTGCTTATTGACATTAGATGCGGCCTGTTTCTCCTGGTCGCTCAGCCCGGCTGTGTCTGTTTGTCCGTCTTAAACTGTCGGCCTTAATGAGCCATCTCATTCACACATTGGATGATTTGAGCTGCTTTGACAAACAGGATCCTCCTGGAGTGTGAAGTGGCTGCTCCGGCCCATTGTGGCTGAGCTCTGTGCAGCGCTGGAGGGGCACACAGGATGGAGCTCAGCGGTGGGCTTGTCCTGGGCCTCAAGCCTGTAGGCCGGAAGAGAGGGACCGTGGTTCACTGCCATTCTGAATGGCCCCTGAGAGTCCAGTGTGATGGACAGTCTAGGGCTGCACACACTGGCTCTTTGTATGAAAGCTTCTTGGACTCTCGGTCTGTCTCTCGTTTTTCTGTCTCTCTCTCACAATGTATTACACACACAGAGACACACACACACACACACTCCCCTTTTCTTACACAAGCGCCTTTTTTCCCCCCTCTGTCCTCGTGATCCCAATGTGGCAAACGTATCCTCTGCTCTAAGGCCTGACATTGTCATTACAAACAGTCGCTAACTTGTCTTTCTGTCTCACTCCGTTTTTCTTTCTCTCCTCCTCTCATTCATGTACTGTAGCGATGAGCTGGAGAGGCTTGAAGTGGTTGAAGGTCTAACCAGGAGTATTAGTCAGGAGCATGTGAAAGTCATCAGAGGGAAAAGGCCCAACGTGATTTTCATTTATGCGTGCGCTCAGAACAAGCCAGCAGGGTCCGTTTTGTACAAGCTTGTTGTTGAGAGAGTCACCAGCGCCTACTGTTGTCCCCTGTGGAGGAGGGCGATGGGAGCTAAAGTCTGTCCCGCAATATCCTGTATGCAATGAAATCCCACACAGTACACTGAGAGAAAACAGTCCGTACTTTGTGGGGTGGCAGATTTACTGATTTACTGCCTGTCCACCTTATAAACATTACAACATCCTCCATGAAATTTTATGTTACCAGTCAGTCTAGACTTGTAATTTGAATAGATGCAAGGCAAATGAGTCACACTGGAAAAGAATAGTACATCTGATAAAAGATGTTTGATTTCAAGATTTATGAATTATCCTGGTAAGAGACGTTTAGTTGGGTGTCATTGGGGGATGTGCAAAAAGTTGCAAGTTTGTGAGCAAGATGAGTAAAACATGATCATTTTTCAAAGCGTGTTCCCAATAAAAGTCGCTGAAGTCCCATTACAAGAGCCAAATGTGTGTGTCTTTGGATCTATGACACTGTGTCCTCTGATTAATTTACATAGTGAAAACCTAATTTAAATACATACATTTAATTAAATAGGACAGTTGACTTTAGTCTTGTTGTTGTTTGGTGCTAAACAGTTTGTATAGGGAAAGTAAAATTGTACATTGGGCAAATAATATTCCTGTTCCACTTGCCTGACTGGGTTAATATATTATAGATTCAGTGTAAACTTTAACTGATATGGATTTTTTTTTTTTTTTGGTGGCTTTTCTGCAGCCCCCATCCACAGCAGTACATTGCTATTTTCCATGCTGATATTCCTGTCGCTTCTCCAAACTAGATGCGTGCATATACTGTAAGGAATACAATAACTCAGAAAATCCAACTTAAAAAACAAAACAAAACTGTCCCTTTAAAATTAAGGAAAAAGAAGAGTGAAAAACTGGTGTAAATAACTGATTCTACCACATGATACCTTCTAAAAAGTAGCCAGATTTCCTGATAAGGATCCATGTAATATCTCGCAGATTCTGCAATTACTTCAAAATCCCACCTCTGCTTTGAAGCCTCAGACTGAATGAGACTGACTTTACTTTGGTCTGACTCCTGTCCCCGTGGCGCTCTGAAAGTGGCGATGGGCTTTGATGTCACTTCTGCTTCTCCTGATGTCTAATACGGAGACTCCGGCTCTAACAGAGGCCCTTTGTGAACAGAGCGGTGCTCCTGAGGCTGCTAATAGTCCAACCTCATCAGTCGGTCTGTCCGTGTGCCAGTGTTTTCTCAGTCTGCCAGAACAGAGTTACACTAACCTGCCAACATGTCCAGTCCAGATGTGAAAACACCACCTTGGATTTATTGTGTTATTAAGAATAACAAGCAGTAAGAGACACAAGGTTTATCCACCGGGAGAGAGCTGTCTAAATAATACTCTCAGCCTGGATGGATGAAGGCTTCAAAGCAAACCACTCCTGTGGAATGGACACCAATCAAACAGATGGCTTATTGATCCGATTGGTGGCTTTCAAACGTAATGTATGTTGTCTCTCTCTAAGTGCTCCAAGTTAGACAAGCAGGCAAACACATCAGTCTGACCTTCTCCCTGACAGGCTGCAGGGAGGATGGTGCACGGTCAGTGTGACATTTTGAAGAATTTCATGGCTTTAGAATAGACTGCTCGGGAGACAGTTTTGTCTCTTATACCTGTAGGCATCCCCGTCTACGTTTTCTCTTATTTTCAGATCAATCCAGGCCAACTGGCTGTCATGATGATATCATGGCATCCAGCACCATGTAATTCACTTTCAGACAGTTGATCTAATGGGAAAAGTGACGCATTTCAAGGCAGGGTTTTGAAGATAAACAGACACTTAATGAGTTGGGCAGTCATGCTGATTTTCATCCATGACGTGTCACAATTTATTAAAATCATATTAACGTAAACCAGTGTGACTGCTGTGAATGCCTCCATCCCTCCACACATTTAATGCTCCAGGTTGATTTCTTGTATGGAAACATGTCTTTTCTTCTAAAGGGTGAACCGTGAGATTTATAGTGAAGATACAGTCTGCCACTGGATCAGACCTACCTGACAGTGACATCCAGCGCTTCCTTATAAATGTACTGTATTTACTTTGCAGCTGGGCTCAATATCCTGTGGAGCCCTGCACTCTGACTCCCAGCAGCCCACTCTCCCTCCCCCGACATGCTCATCAGAGAAATGTGGGCTGCGGTGGAAGTTAGCGACTCTGCTGTGGGCACACTCATTGAGTTGTGGTTAACATGCTGCCATGGCAACTCCTATTCACCCACCATGGGACAAAAATGTTTTTATCTCCCCGTACTACACAAACAGTCAGGACCAAGCGTCTGAGAGCTAAAGTATTGGCCCAGCAGCAGTATATCTGTTTTAATTTCCTTTTGTCAGGGTAAAGAACACAAACACTGATGAACTTTCAGGATTCTTGCCTGATGGAAGAAACGAGGGAGTAGAAAATGACTGGTCTGTTTTTCTTCAGAAAAGAAGAGTCAAAAGTTGTGTTGAGATAAGCTCAGCAGCTAGCCAATTATTATTTTCTTTCGTTTCCTACCACATAGAAGAAAGAGCAGAGATAAGAGAAATGGTGGGTGAATGTGATAATTCAAGAAAAGCATTTGTCATGTATTAGCTCAACTATCAAGTAAAATTACAAATTGTCAAGATCAAAACAGCATAAATTATGCAAATATATACAGTGGTCTCTTCTTCTGTTGATAAGGAAAATCATGGACAGATTTTTCTAAATTTAATCAGATTATTTCCACTGCATTATCATTTATTAATTATCTTGTTTCTAAACTGTTGGCTGTGCTTGGATAATGACACTTTGGTCTGTTCCTGTAAAGAAGAACATTATGAAGTTCTACAGGACTTCTTAAACTTGTCATGTGATGGCCACTTATAACCAAACCATCATTTATCTATACATTCATAAAATGCAGAGCATGTTTGTAATCTGTTCACAAACAGAAATCTGAATCTTCATATAAATTACCCTCCTTCGGCTTTGTTTTCGTACAGTTTTGTGCCACTCACATGATGAAACGTCTCCTACACATACACTGACTCGTGCTGTCACTCCGGACAGTGACTCGCTTTATTCACACATGGACTCAATCACATTTTACACCGACACTGTAGAAGGGAGCTGACAGAGTAAAGTTTGCCCAATGTCTGAACAAATTGATTCAGTCTGTTGAAAGGGCTTCTCTCCGTTTTGGTCTCCACCAACTCCTGAGAAAAATATATGGCTCTTAAGCTGCTAGATGCTCTATATATTCACAGTCAGTTGCACTGCTTGATGCTGATGATGATTTATCCAAACTTTCAATTGCCAGCCAACCAAACAAAGACCTAAAAGATGCTAACACAGTTCATAGACCTTAGAGGACTTAGAGCTAGTTCACTGAAGAGTTGCCATCACAATAACACTCACATACTCTTATAGACACAGTCATTTGATCCATTGTGAGTGTAAAAATATTGATTATAGCAGCTTTAAATACTTTAGTGGCTGTGTGACATGAGTTTGTGATGGCTTAAAAGCATAAACAGCCATTGACCTGGATGTCCTATGAGTCAACAACATCCTGTCAGACACATGTGGATCTGATTGGAAGCACACTGCGGTTTGTTTGCATGCATCCACAGATAGCACATTGTGGTGACTGGCTCCGTTTCACAAGGCATACGAGCACTTTGAATGAGGCAGATCCATCTGGGTCACTTCATTCCCTCGTTGTGAGTTACCATTGATTTCCATTACAGCCTGGCTGACAACTCATTGCTCTGACCTGCTGGATGGCCATTAGTGCTCTTTAAGTGTAGTGATGAATTGTCAGATGAAGCTTTGAAGGCGGAGTAGACCGTTAAAACCTCAGCCACGCAGCAAAGCGGCCTGTTTCCGCTCGTGCTTCACATTGTCTCACAAGTCTTGAAAGGAAGCACGCTGCGTCGAGCACGACCGCAGGCAAATTTTATAAAAACCTATTTGAAACCGTCTGCTTTGTCTGTATCAGTTCCTTTGTTGTTCAGATGCAGATGCTGAGATGCAAATCTGTGTTTTTAGTTGGAAAAAAATATTCATATGGCCTGTGTTAGACTGGTAAGCTGTCCAGGGTGTGCTGGGATAGGCTTACTGTATGAACAGATGACTCATATGAAGATTAATATTGTACTTCATTCCTCTGAGGTCACTTCCTGTCCTGCAAGTAAAACTTAATCCCTTTAAATGGACTTGAGAACTGATATTGACACAGAATTTCTCTAATTGCCTTTAAAAAATAAAAAAATTGAGTGCACAACACTATTCCGCGATATTAAATGACACTTGTCGCTGACCCAGTTTGTTGTTTTTTTTTCTTTTAGGTTGCTTTGAGTGCTGCATCAAATGTTTAGGCGGGGTGCCGTATGCGTCACTGGTGGCTACAATCCTGTGCTTCTCTGGCGTTGCCCTGTTCTGTGGATGTGGCCATGTGGCGCTCACTGGCACCGTGACCATCCTGGAAACCCACTTCTCCCAGGTCACCAGTGACCACGCCATGCTGACGGATGTGTAAGTGAGCTCATATTGTATGAATGTGCATCAAGGCCAGTATCACAAAATATTGCGTCTTTTATCGTGTAGTATGTAACTTTTCCATGTTAAAAATACAATTACAGCAGCAATGTTATATTTTGCTGAGTTGTGTACTTACAATTATCACAAATGTTCCAGCAAATTTTTAAACCTAGACAAATATGCCTTTTAATGAAGGTAACAGTCAGCGTTATGTGGTCGGCCTTTAATGGCGTCATATCTGTTTTGCCTGCAAGCAGCTGTTATAAATTAACTCTATATAAAGTTATAAAGTTATAAAATATTTTTATAATACCCTTTTTTATTTTGAGATCTGGATCAGAGAAACAAGGTTAGCAAACATTTGGGCAATTTTAATCAAATGGCCCATTTGTTTTGGAGAGGAGCAGACCTCTGTGCACAGTTCGGCTCCTGATCATATTCTCCAGACCGTCTTGATTTTAAGTTGTCACAGAAACAAGCTGAGCAGTTAGTGCCAGCTCGGCTAGCAACCCATCCGAGACGTCCTTTTTCTACAAAACTGCTTCAGAGAAACATTGATTTTTACTATGTAACTGCTTTGTTCAGTTATTCAGTCATAGGGAGTAGGAGAAAACGCTGCAAATAATTTATCTCTCATTGAAAACCGCTAGGATGACGAACACAAACGAAAAACTAACTTTTTAGTTAAATCTTAATGACAGCAATGGTGGTTAAGACAACAAGTCCCATGACCTCATGTTGTCTTTAGTTATTGTTTGATGAGAGACCCCTACAGGCAGTAAATTACATATTGTGCGTTAACTGTCAAAATAAGATCCATTATTGAAAAAGCTCTCAGTGAAAATGCCCTCTTGGATTACAATCACAATAAACAGAGGCCTAAAAGTAAGATAGATTTCACTTTTAATCAGGTTAACTTTATGTAGTCTATTTTTAGCTTATAAAGTCTTCCACATTCACCTCATCCTGGAAAACAGTCCTAATATGGGCCTTTTTTTTCTTCAGCACATCCATTAGTCGAGACAATAAAAGAGGGATGACAAGACACAGGACTGCGCATATGTTTTATGTTGCCGTAGATTTGGAGTGCACTGTTTAATTTGAGATGTCCACAGAGGCAGCGAGTCTCTTGGCTGATGACTTCCAGAGACATGCATCACCTGTTATCTCCACATTTGGACTTAACATCTCTCCTCACGTCTTTTGGAAGCCAGATGACAATCTTAATCATATCCACCTGTAAATGATTAATCAGCCAGAACAGGTTACTCATGTTTTAAATATTGCATGCATGCAAAAGGGATTATCAGTGATTGTAAACAGCTATTTTCCACAGCAGACAGCGGCGCCTCATGCTGTTGCAGGTGTTGTTTTGGAGGCTGAGAGCATGTTATTGCTGGATTACTCTGTTTTAAACCTGTTGCAGGTGTAAGCTAACGTGTGACATTGCTCCCTAACAGAATACAGCTGATGCAGTATGTCATCTATGGCATTGCCTCGTTTTTCTTCCTGTATGGGATCATTCTGCTGGCTGAGGGCTTCTACACAACCAGTGCAGTTAAGGAGCTGCACAGCGAGTTCAAGACCACCATCTGCGGACGCTGCATCAGTGGAATGGTATGTTAATACAACCACACTGCTGCGGCCAACATCATTTATAAACACAGAGGGCTCAAACCGGAGTTTATACCATGTGATCAACATATAAAATATACAAAGACGAAGATCATTTGTATCATTTTACAGCTGGTAAGTGTTACGGTTACCTGATGATGCTCACATTGTGTCACCTCTGCGTCCTCAGTTCGTGTTCCTCACGTACATCCTGGGTGTGGCCTGGCTCGGCGTGTTCGGCTTCTCCGCGGTGCCGGTGTTCCTGTTCTACAACATGTGGTCTACCTGTGCCACCATGAGGTCCCCCATGGCCAACCTCACCAACATTGACTCGATCTGTGTGGATGTTCGTCAGTACGGTAAGAGAATAGCACATCACCACACAGTGCAGTGGCTAAAACAAGTACAATACTCTTCATAAATAAGAAACAAATCTAAAAGTAAAGACATGATTAGTATGGAAAAGACACTTTTTCCCTTATCATATCGGAGTCTTAATCCCATGTCCCATTATTTAATTCTAAAGCTACATCTTATTTTTTCAATTTGCTCTGCGTTTCCTCTCTGTGTACACATCTTTAAAAAGTAAACTCTTCATGAGCTGATAGAAACAGCCCTGTTTTTAGCTTTGAGACGATCATTTCCAAGTGGATCTGAAAGGGTTTTTAAATAGTTTATTTAGCTTGAGAACTAGGGAAGAATTCTCAACACATGAAGGAACACTTCATCCTCAGAAACACACAGACTCAAAAGCAACACGTCTGGAGGGAAACCGTTCGTACTCAGCAGGAATTAGTAAAGTAACCAAAGGGGTCAGACTGGTAGTGGAGTATGTCCATCTGAGATGTGGAGTAGACTTATATGACTTATAGAAAATGGAAAAAAAGTACCTGAATATAAGTGTTTAAAGCCTTTGAATTTGATGGCTACAGGAATTATCCCATGGAATGCCACACCAGGAAAGGCCTGTGGATCCACGCTAGGGGACATCTGCAACACCAGTGAGGTAAGAGGTCACTCTCACACACACACATCAGCAGAGGAGAGCCAGGAGCATGCATCTTTAAAAAAAAAAACAAAAAAAAAACTGAAGAGTAATCCATGTTTATTACCTCTCTTCCAGTTCTACCTGTCTTATCACCTGTACATCGTAGCGTGCGCCGGAGCAGGAGCCACTGTGATTGCTCTGGTAAGCTTCCCTCCGATCCCTCCATCCTCTCCCTTTAGTCCATCTTTGCACGGTTTGTATCAGCAGATCATGTGTCAAGTGCTCCTCTTTTCATTCCCATATGGTTTATGTAACCACGACCGATGGAGGTTTTCCCTCAGCTCCGATTCCATTTGCTGTTTACCATCTGCTTAGATGCACATGGCCCTGTCTTCACTTTAGGATGGATGGGAGAGAGTGCAGTTTGGGCTTGCTTTGTGTGCCACAAAGAGTGCAATTTATAAAAAATCACAGTCATGAGTTTGAATCACAAAATCACAAGGATGTTGTAAAATTTTATTTTTTTTCCTTAATGGGACAATTCAGATCTTTTGGAGTGGGGTTGTATGAGGTGTTTTTTTTCATAGTCAGTATATGAGCAATGTACTGCAGTGGACAGCAGATGTTAGTGATGAAAAAAAATTTATTTTACCAAATATGCAGAATATTTTCACTGCTTTATCTTGCTTTCCGGCAGCCCTTTCCTTCAGGAAACTAAAGCCTTAAATCCATCAATGCACTCTTCCAAGCCACCAGACTCCATTGGCAAAAACAGTATTTTTCCTTAGAACATACTGAACAAACTGTTACACACACTACTGCTGCTACAATTCATTACTTTGTATTATTGTGTAACTTGATGAAATCCTAACTTACCCTTGAATACACCAAAGTTACAACACAGTGCAAACTAACTAGCTAAAGGAGGCATTGGTGGACAAGCAACTTTCAAGCTCTGCGAGGTAAAATGATTGTTTATGCTATAAGGAGTCTGGTGGCTTGAGGAGAGCGTGGATAATGTTTTCAGTTCCCCCATCAGAAAGGACTGTGACGGGAAAGCAAACTGGTGAAAATATTCTAAATATAGCGTCCTTGATTCACTGATATGCTGAAAAAGTAAATATTTACCCTGCCTGCATTCACAACAGTACATAATCCAGTTTCTGAACGTGAACCAAAATGATACCTCATACAACCCCACCTGAATCAATCTGAACTATCCCTTTTATCTTTTTTTTTTGTCTTTTAATGCTGGAAATTGATTGGTCACTTTACTAACTTGTCAGAGTACTAGTGGTGAGGAGGTCAGCGGCATGTTCTCTTACAACCTTTTCTGTTCTCTTCCACCAGCTGATCTACATGATGGCTACCACTTATAACTTTGCTGTTTTGAAGTTTAAGAGTCGAGAAGACTGCTGCACTAAGTTTTAAACTGTTTTAAGAGCACGCCACAGCCTTCGAGGCTGTAGCGGGTAGAGACAGTTGCCACTGACAAATAATCTAAAAAACAACAACAACAACAACAACATGAGAATAGAAAAGAAAAAATCTCTCCATTAGTAATCACATGAAGTGTAAATAGCTGACTGTATGCTTCCTTTAGCATTTTGGTATCCAGGGATATTGCTTGTCTGAGGACGCCTCATGAGAGTTGTCTCCAGATTGGGGTGGTGTTTAGTTGGCTGGTTTGTTCTGCTTTTCTTCGCACTCACTTATAGAAACTTGTCACCATCCGATTTTATTGAAATGTGCACAGCTAGGAATCAACAGCAAGTGTTATTTATATTCGTAAAGCTTGATTTTGACCAGCACAAAAGCAGTATTTCTGATTCTTTTCAAATTACAGTACAGTATTTAGCTTACTTTGCTTGACAAGCGTCAGCTGCCTGCAGCCGCAGCTGAAATGCAAATTTGTGCACAAACTCCTGAGGCACTTGTGGAACGTACATGTAAGATTGTTGCACCGACTGTAACTCGCATAATTAGAAAAAGAAGTTGGAAATGAGACTATCAAGATATAAAATACTATGAACCAAGCCAAGATAGATGTACAGTATAAAGCTCTAAAGTAGTCCAGGAGGACATCTGATGGCAAAACTAAAGGTGTTCTCAGGCTTTTTTAATTGTCACATTAGCAGTTTTGCTAAGGATAATTCCTAGTGATACATTTAGAAAAAGGACTCTCTACAGAGACAAAGTCCCTTTTCCTCATATTTCTTTCCTTAGCCTTAAAATCTTTGTGCCAACCCATGAAACAATGAAGTGTTAAAGAGAAAATATTCAGTATTATTTCTTTTGTCACAAGCTAGAGTCTAAACTGAACTAAAACCATTTTTATCAACTCTATTATGCTGATAAGTATCCTGGTGACCAGTTGTGTTTATTGTAGATTTAAAAATAACTGCACAAACATAGCACAGCACACTCTGAAGGGTTAGGCCAGTACCAGGGGTAAACTTCTGCAAGAGGCCCTAAGCCTCACTTTAATTTCATGTATTTTATAAATAAAAAAAAAAGAAATTCTCCTATTTTAGAGTAGAGTAAATGTATTTTTTTCTATGAGGGCTGATGCTGGTATAGCCTCAGCTTTGAAGTTGATGTTTCCTATTTTTCCTTTTATTCTTTCTCAAAGTGCCATTAAAGAGCCATTTGTTTTTATCTTAACACTGAGCCTGCATGCTTACATTTTTCAGATTCTTTGATCTGTTTATAGCTACTTATACTCCATATTTCATATATTTAATTTTCTCCTAAGTTTTTGAAGACTGTAGCTTTTACTTTCTATATAAAATAAACAATCTTTGTTTACAAAAGTATCCCTACCTGGTCTATTTCTTCTAAATCCCACAGCAGTGTAAAAACTGCAAACAAATCAGGGTCATAAAATTCATGCTTTGCACTAACCTCGAGCTTTCACGGCTGCACAAAACTCACACGCACAACCTGCTGTTTGCCTTTTCTTCTCATTCTCACGGCTTCAAAGTGTCATTTCTGTAGTATTTTTCATAGCAGGATAGTTACTAGTCATAATTGTAACACTAATGTTACAATAAGTCTTTTTCAGTATTGTCTTTTGTCCCCCTTGTTCGTGAAGTCTTTTTTTTAAAAGCTTAACTTTATGTTTGTGTACGTCCGTGATGTACATACTGTAGCTCTGACTCCTGTAGCTTGCTTTGCATCTTTGACATGCTCACCGGCCATCCACCTCACCCTTCTCTTCCAGATCCACTTCCTCATGATTCTCTCAGCAAACTGGGCCTACCTTAAGGATGCCAGTCAAATGCATGCCTACCAAGACATCAAAATGAAGGAAGAGCGGGAGCTGCAGGACATCACCTCACGCTCAAAGGAATGCCTCAATTCATACACATAAGGATATTCCACACTCCCAGTCCATACACACACACACACACATACACACATGTAAACACACACTGCAGCCGACCACTGTGGCCCCTTTGGACCAAGACAACGCTCAGCTAAAATAACCTGCCAACTGCCGTGACACTGTGCAGTACTAACCAGGCTCCTAACACACTAATGCATCAGTGTTGCTTTCTGCACTAACTCACCAACAAGTGTTTTTGGAACTGCTACTTAAAATTTCATTTATGCTGTTTTTTTTTATTTTATTTTATAATTTCCTGAAGGAAAAAAAAAAAGCAGTTTGGATTTCGGATTAAGTGTTTGATTTTCTCTCGCCCTTTTGCAGCCAGTTTTGTGCTGGTGAAGCTTGAGACATTGCACTATTCTTCTACAACGCATCATAACGATGACATTTTGTTTCTTACAGTCTTGCTCTGTCTTTCTGTTAAGCTGTGGTGGCCGGTTTTTCATCAAGGGAATCTAACATTTTATTTGTTTGCTCTTTTTTTTTTTCCAATCAAAAGTTAATTATACATAACATGAAAGGCCTTACATTGAGAGTTGGTGTGTCACTTCTAGATAGCATGTCACAAGAACCATCAAACTAAAATTTGCTCGCATACGAGTTTGGCATGTCACAAGATGTTTTGCTTTCACATCACGGTATGGGGTAAAATATATAATGTGGACCAAATATGTTATAAAAGTGGTGGTATTTAAACGCATCTTAATCTTTGTGATAATCTCAGTGATAATAATTGGTCCTAGATTCTAATTTTAATTCTTAGCAATTTAAAGGTAACCGCTAAACATTCATGGCCTACATTAACACTACCTCAGATGTGCACTAGTGCTTATGGAACAATTTGACTGGAACAAACACTTCTCCCTTGTATCCAGCCCTGTCTCCTAAAAATGATGCAGACCCCAAAACAACATTAAAACGTGTCTTAACAACTAGTAGGAAAGACAGTTTGTGCTTAGGACCCATCGTCTCATAATCTGTCCATCTGTATGGAAATGTCATTTATAAGAGACAGTGTTTTTTTTTAATTACACAGACCGGGAGCTCCTCTACACAGTATCACAGTATTGAATCTTTCTGAAAAATGCCGCCTGAATAACCTGCTTGCTAAATGTGAACCACTGCCAATAATTAGAACGCTAGTCAATGTATTCAATATCTTAAAACGTTCGGTCCATGTATATTCATTGATGCAAATGAAAATGAAAAAGATCAAGGCTTGCCAACACAGAGCGCTCTCTGATCCTTCATGAATGCTTTTTAGCTCATTGTTTATTGTAATATTTCATCATATACTGTATTATATGGTCAAGATTTACTTGATTTTGAAAACTTATAGAACAAGTGTAACTGTGTCCCATTGGAAGTATGGATAAACCTACAGAACTTAGGGTGTGAAAACTTGTTATAAGTCAGGTTTTTTTTTCTTTTTTTAATATAAAACCACTTCATTTTCTTCTTAATTTTCTATTATTGCACCAGTTTGTGATGTGCAATTGTCATAATGCTGATATAATTACTCATGTAATCTTTTATTTCTCTTAGTTGAGTTACAGGGATAAGTTTCTTTGTTGCATGAAGACAACTGTTTCTGCAGTGACACACGCGATGTACAGTTCTACTGACATCAGTAGTAGGCAGTGTTTGCCTGTTTCCTTTTTTTTTCTAAATGAATACAAATTAATACATTTTATGTAGCTGATTAGTTATGAATGTTTTTCTAGGTTCTTTTATTCAAGTCTAAAGTATATGAGTCTTATATTATTGTTGCCTGATAGTATACCTGTATTTTCTACGAATGTCAAGGGCTTCCTTGTGAATTACTTTTAACACAGCATTCAAATAACAATTAGTTGCGACACCAGTCATTTTTTAAAATTGTACGGCAATCTAAATGGTAAATTTAGCCAAAGTATGAATGCCAATGTGACTCTCTTCCTGGTGTTTTACACAGTATCTGTGAGATATTGTTGTACAAAACCTGCACAGACTAATAGCCAGAGGTGTACAGTGGACAAAGTGACACATGTATAAGACACTAATGTACATGATGTGGTCTCATCTTCGTGTGCCGTGTGTCCTGTTTAATGAACCAAAAACTAAAGATAAAGGCTACCTATCAATCACCAGGAGGACAACAATCCAGCATCCGGTCTGACTGGAAACCCCCATATGATGACATTACTCAACTGGCCTGTTGACTGTTTTTATGAAAATAAAAAATGAAATAAAACAATTTTGCTGTTTTTGTCCTTTTTGAAGTAGAAATATCTTGTGTGGTGGGGTACACAATAACAAAAAAAGAAAAAAAACAATATGATTTATTCAGTCATATGCAGTAAAATGGTATCAAATATACACACAAATATTAACATAAAACATACACCTCACACTTTAAAAAACAGTACAGGACAGGGGTTTGTTGATGATGGCACTCTGGAGCAACCAGCTCACCAGAAATCATCTTCTTCATCCTTGTGCGAAAATGCTGCAATGCTGGGAAAACAACATCTAGTTAATTAGTGAACGCCTCGAGGGACAGGAAAAAAAGCTCAACCAAAAATAGTATTTCTCAATTCATTATACTTAAGACAACATAATTCCAGAACAAATAACATTAAAAAGACCAGGAGATGAGAAACCATGAAAGAAATTAAATGTTTTTGGAAGAGGATTACATAGGCTTATAGATGTATTAAACTTTCCTCCAGTACCAGCAATAGTTTTTGAATTACAAAACTTTGCGGGGAGCTTCAGTATGTTTCAACCTGGATCTGATTTTATGTGTAGGTTAAAAATAGGAACATCAGTTTTTTAAAACAGTTTTACTATTGAGCGATAATGTTTCCACTGTTTCTCCTTCAACAAGTGACCTCTCGCAAGATGTTAGAACAATATTTCTCCATCTTTCCATAGGGTAAAAAAAACACTTTAATTAAATTTAAGGTGCACAAATGACAGCAATTTAAAACCAACTTAGGCAATCTAAAATGTTGCCCTTACACATAAAAACATCAAGGAATCAGGTCCAGGTAAAACTTGTTTTAGTGCAGCCATGAGTCTAGCTTATAGTTTTTTACTTACCTGTCATCTTTCCCCTCAGACAAGCTTTTGTCCTCTGGGCTTGTATGTCCTGCTTCTTCTCTTTCAGGGCTCTGAACCCCCTTACACACACACACACACACACACACACACACACACACACACACACACACACACACACACACACACACACACACA
>JAOWBC010000002.1:15072263-15107700 GCA_028566105.1 Hypoplectrus providencianus | reverse complement strand
GTTGTATGTGAATGCAATATGTTGTTTGATAAGATTGTGTCATTGACCACAGGATGACCACCGCCACCTGAACCAATTCATTGCACACGCTGCCCTGGATTTGGTAGATGAAAACATGTGGCTGTCTAACAATATGTACTTGAAAACTGTGGACAAGTTCAACGAGTGGTTTGTTTCTGCCTTTGTCACTGCTGGACATATCCTTTCTAAAACATATGATTCTGCTGCTTTTAAATAATAATAAAAAAAGACTACACATATTTGTTTATTAATAGACAGAAAATGTAATAGATAATCAGAATCAGCGTCATTGGCCAGGTATGTGTGCACATTGGAATTTGCTTTCTTGTGAAAAAAAATGTTTTAATATCTTTCTCATTGTGGCAGATATGTTACGTGTAACTTCAAAAAGAAATATTTGTTTCTGCAGTAAAAAGATTACTTCAGAATTCTGACAAAAGGGGAAAAAAATCTTGTTTTTCTGAATTAATGAGAAAATTAGCCCATTAACTCAGGGGTAAGATTAATTTTTTATCCATGAAAACTTTTTCATAATTCTGAGATGATTCATTAATTACGGTACAAATATTTAATTAAGCTTCTGTATATTGTCCTGTAATGTTCAGTCCTGTTTAAGGAATTAATCGCCAAAGGTATTATTTTCTTTAATTATTTGCCGTACATATAAGATTCATCATGCTGCATGATGTGCGACAAGAAGATGGAATCAAAAACTTTTTTAATGATGTATACGATTTATATATAAAGGTAAGTTGTTGTCTATTTAATTAGTGGTAACATAAGGTAATTTTTTTCCTGTAGTGTTAGATTTAATATTTTCTTTTTCTTCCAGTTTGCGATGAATCCATTCTACGAGATCAATGCACCAATCCGCTCAACAGCTTTCGAGCGGAAAGTACAGTTTCTCGGAAAGAAACATCTCCTGAGTTAATTGTTTCCCACATGCACATGGATTTTTATGAATCTTGTTAGTTCTTGTTGTACTTGTAATGTAAAAATACCTAACACACATTTGTTGTCTGCCTTTGTTTTCCATTTTCTCAAAGTTAAAATGTATTGAACAAAGACTTTCTATAAAACATTTCCCTGTCTAATGTAGTTCTATGATGTTTTTTTTTTGCATGGGGATGGGCTGTAACTATGGCTATTGTATGCTGATTATGGACATTAGACTTTAAGGCAAAAAAGGTTTATAGACACAATCTTGTACCTGGACAGTTAGATAAGTGATTTTCAAGTTTAAACATGACACTGCAGTGGTTACATAGCACTGAAGAAAGCACAAAAGAATGGTTGACCTCAAACCTGGGGATAATCAACACAATTCTAAGGGTTTTCAGGCTACAAAAGATGCTTTAAGAGACAGTTCTCAGGGGGTTTATTTATCTTTTTTTCGCATACCAGTAATACAGCTTTCAATATAAATGAGTTGTGAAATGAATGGCTCACCAGTCTGAATATTAAGTTGTGTGGAAAGACTTTGAACTGTAAGTATAAAAAATGTAAATAGTGCTTGATAGAACAAAATCATCTTTCAAAACAATAAACCCAATAATGAGGAAAAAGGTTTACTTGATCACAACCGCCATTTCATTACACTTCCTTCAAAGCAAAATTACTGATTCAGTGATTCTGAAGGTAAAAACATTTTACAAAATACAAAAGTTGTTTAGAAACTTAAATATACCATATGCCATGCATGTTAGGTTTGCTTTAATATGAATCTTCTGTTGGGGATTCTGTCCCTCAGTGCTTCCAGCACATTATCTATTCACTAAGCGGAAATGTGCACAAAAAACCTAAAGGCGCGATAATCACGACAAGCTTAAATTTGTTAGTTACATAGAGTAGTGCCATAGCTACTTCATGATTCTCAGGAACAAGGTTTTTGGGACTGTATAAGTTATTAATTAATTATGCTGTTACTTTCTGAATATAAATATATACATAGGCCATCACTCAGTATTTTTACATTTAGGAGTGAAACCCTATGACGTTCATGCTCTCAAAGCAGTTTTAAGAGTAACATAATATCTTCCATGATAGAATGGAACATTGATGTATTGATCGGGAAGTGAAACTTTTCAAATATATCACCTCTATATATCACATCAAGATTTCTAGTTCTGATCAGGTAATTTTGAACTGCTTCAGAGCTGAGGGAATGATTCAGTGATTTAATGTTGAATTGTAGTTTGACTGGGATGAATTTAGTGTTTCCTCTGATTCTCTTTGAACCTAAGTCGGACTAGTATTAGCATTACTAAACCATCAACAGTACAACAAATCATAAAGGCAGTAGCATTGTTTCCTTAAATAAGTTGTTACTACAGCATTGTAAACCTACAGCCTCATCACATAGCAGGCATAACAGCAAATGAATGTTAGTAATAACTCCTGGATGTTATGAACAGCATGTGGCAGCAGAGCGAGGCTTTCTGTGGAGCTTGACTGTATCTGTGGGGATGAGGTGGTCCGTTCTCTCATCTGATGCCAACACTCTACGCACTGCCTCCTCAAAGGCCTGCGCTACATTGGTTGCATCCTTGGCACTGGTCTCATAATAGGGAAAGTCGCCATTCTCCTGGCACCACTGCTGCGCCTCCTCAGAAGACACCTGCCTTTCTGTCACATCCAGTTTGTTGCCCAAGACTACGAACGGGAACTTCTCTGGCTCCTTGACATCTGCATAGTAGATGAACTCCTTCTTCCAGTTGCCTAAATTGAGAAAGCTTTGGTTGTCATCCACACTGAACGTGAGCAGGCAGCAGTCAGAGCCACGATAGAAAGGAGTCCTCAGGCTGCGGAAGCGCTCCTGGCCAGCAGTGTCCCAGATCTGCAGGGTAACCTGGTGGCCATCTACCTCCAGCTCCTTGTTGAGGAACTCCACTCCAATGGTGTGGAAAAGGTGAGCATCAAACTTGTTGGTAACATAACGATTCATAATGGAACTTTTTCCTACACCACCATCTCCCAGCAGGATGACTTTAAGAAGGGATGTCTTTGTTGTCATGGCTATTCACTCCTGATCGACCACTTTGAAATAATGTACCTAATGGAGAGATGCAATATGCAAAATGTTGTTCTATTTGAAATGTTTTTATTACCGACATAACATAAATATATATTTGTAAGTAAATACTGTAAAATCTACAGCAGAAGCACATTTCTGAACGATGTTTTGAGCATTTCTATCTCACCCCTGATTTATTTTGGCCTCCTCCTCTTGTCCGGATCATGTGCTGTAGACAC
The DNA here is from genome assembly GCA_028566105.1 of Hypoplectrus providencianus. Lineage (NCBI taxonomy): Eukaryota > Metazoa > Chordata > Actinopteri > Perciformes > Serranidae > Hypoplectrus > Hypoplectrus providencianus. The sequence continues at coordinate 15,104,427 of JAOWBC010000002.1, read as the reverse complement.
TGGTCCTCGGTCACATGCTCATATGTTTAATGTTGATGTGAGCAGCCATGTAGGTAACGATCAACCAGCTGTAACACAGCAGTTTCCTGATTAACAGATGGCCCAGGACAGCAGTTAAACCTGAAAGGCACCATTGCAAGAAAGCATATCTGCTACCAAACGTTCAATGCACTGTTTGCGAGCACCATATCAGGGTATACATGTTTAGCTAAGGGTATATAACATACACAACAATAAACTAAAAGCTGTAACATTTAATAGAGCAGAGTCTGTATTGTGGGTGCCTCAGCTAGCTCCGTGTTAGCAATGCTAGGCTAACATGAAAAAGAAAAACAAGGGAACACTGCTGGAGTTAGGTTGATAGCACACCTAGCATTCGCTAGTTCAGATTTATGTGCACGCATTATTGCTAGTCACGTACCTTACAGTTAGGGTCAGTCAGCTACTGAGTCAACGGGAAACGAAAACACGGAATGACTGAGATATTTTTAATGCATTTGTTTGACAGCTCCTCGCCCTGGCGTGGCTCGAGATAACGTCAGGTCGCAGCGTTTCCTGGTGAACCCCAAAGGCTCGGTGCTAATGCAGCTAGCTGCTAACTGGCTAACGATTCATGGGCAGCCTCCGATCATGTGATCTCGTCGGACAGAACAACCAACGAGCGGCCAGGTACTGTTTCAGGCTAGTGCAACTCAACTTATACCTCCTTTATTCACAAAGCCGTTTAATATATAATATAATTTAATATTAGTGCGTTGCTGAGTGCCTTCTCGGCAACGGCTGTTGGCTAAGATTTAACGTTCAACCAACTGTTCCTCAATTGTTAACACACACATCTTCTTTGTGTTATTAATACTGAACCAGCAGGGAGCGACATTCAGCTGTGTTAGCTGTTCCAGTTTTCATCAACGTACCAGCTACATACAGAGTATTGACATCTACCTCCGAGACTTACAGGTAAAGTGTACAAAACATTATAAGTTTGTAACAGACTTACTGAACCATGCCCCCCCCTCCCCCATTTATTTGTGAGAATTTATTCCCACACTGTATCCCTGGCCTATGATAAATTCAACTCCAATGCCATAAAAGTCCAGGTGATGATTGGTTTCTGTTTACACAAACTTTCATTGTCTTACAGACATGATGATAGGCATACAGGTGTACAATCATTAAATATGTGGAAGAAAAACAAAATGGTAGACAGAGTTAGAAAAAAAAAACAGATTTAATGTGGTACAATGTAATATGAAAGCAAAATTTACAGCAGTTACACACTGATATATATTTGTAATCATTTGAAACTAACCAGCCTTCAAAAAAGTTCTAAATCTAACATTTAATTTCAGATATAATTCACCTAAGATTTCACATTACATGTCATAGATAATTTTCAGTTTACTTCAGTAATCACATACAAAAACATAACAAGGCACAATACTGTAACATCTTTTTAATGGATGAAATTAGCATTTCCAACTTTTCCTGAGATCTGAGTTATCTTTCTTAAGAGACCATTTTGGAAATCACAACAGATAATGACACAGAATGACTTGATGAAGCAGCATGGCGATAAACAAACATGCATGCACTGATAGTACATAATCTTTCCTTGAGAGCATGTTTCAGTATCTGCATGTGGATGTATTATGGTTAAGCAATGAGAAAACACTGAGTAACTCCAGATCATAATACAGACAGGAAACAGGAATCTGTTCTGTTGCAGATTTCAAATACTAAATCCAGGGTGGAGATTCTTAAATAAATGGACTGTCATCGTCTTGACAGGGCCCTGAGGTCAACACAACATTGTCCAGTCCAATCTCTCCTCCAACATTTTCCCCATGCTGAGCTTCAAAGATAACCTGAAAGACATTCATTGTTAACATTTTAGTTTGCAGATTACAATAGCGACTGAACAGTTTGTTGGTCATTTTAAAATAAACTGTGAATATAACATTTTAGATAAAAATCCAACATAGCTTTTCATACAAGTGCTGCATAGACTTATATGTTTATGCTGTTCAACCTCCTGTGGTTAGTATTATTGTCTTATACACTTCATGACTGTTTTGACAATCCCCTCTTGATAATTTGTGTTATAAAACAATAAAATGACTCACAGATTGTGGTGCTTCCTCTTTCCAGGCCACAGTGAGGAGCTCTGTCTGCCAGCCCTGATCCTTGCTTTGGCTCTGCTCCCATACTGGATAGGCATTGTTATCCAGCAGCACCCTGAGAGTTCCCACATTTTGTCCCACCACGCGGTAGTCAAAGGTGAGGCAGAAGCTGCCCTGCTGGGTCCGGTCACTGAGAAGCAACTTCAGCCTGGCTACTTCCCCCGGCTCCCCTAGGAGCCCGCTCATGGCCATGTAGTACTCAGCACCTGGGAGAGTTTGTAGCACTAATAAGTAAATGCATCTTAATACAGAGATCCAAAATAACCTATCAAAAATATAATGATACGATTACCATTATGGTAGGCTACACTCCAGTCCATGTCATCTGTCTTGTCTTGGACCCACTCACATGCTCCCTGATCAAAGTTGCAGTCCATGATGAACTCTATTGAATAAAACCAAAAGATCAAATTAGCAAATTTGTGGCAATAACATTAATTTACATAATGTGAATGACCCAATATTTGAATACCTTCTTGAAATGGTGCTATTTCAATTTCTTTCACTTCCGTGGTCGGGCCAAACACTGATTCAAAGTCCTCTGATACTGTGGGAAAAAACACTGTGAATTTCTACATTTTAAGCAGAATATACACCCATTTGTTATTATATTTTATCAGGTGTGCCTAGCTTAACCTATTGCACACAGCAGTCCTGCTATAAATCCTACTTTCATAAAGGTTATAATCTTAAATTTAAACAAGAACTGAAACAATGATTATTGCATTCTTTTCAGAAAATTGTACCTCATCATTTCGCAGACGAGTGTATAATATTTCAGCTAAAGGTGATCATCAGGGAAGTAGTGAAAGCAAACACAACTTTGCCACAATTACACTCTCACAAAACCTCATAAAATGTGCCCCTCTAGTTTTGCATCATAAATATGACAAAGAACTATTTGTTTACAAATTCTTCTTAAAATCTGTGGTCTTAAAATAACATTCCAAAATGATGCAGCAAAGAGATTTTCCCTGATGAAACAAAAGTCGGAAAGGGCCTTTTAACAAACAGGTGTAGACCTGCCCTGCTGTCACTCATGTCTTGAGATGAAACTACAACTTTAGGATACAGCACCCCCAAGTATTTTAAAGCTCTTGGAGCAAACCACCCCCATGGCGAGGAGCCTTGGAGAGTCAGACGAGTGACAGCTGGGGTTATTGAACCTGTGCACCTAGTGTTAGAGGTCTAGAGTGCTGATGACAGACTTTCCAACTAGGAGTCAAGTCTGTTTGCACAACAGCTGTTTTGGGGAAAACATAATAAAAGGCTTGGAGGCTTTAGTAACCTCCCTCCCTTCCTTGCCCTCCTCTCAGGAGATGGGAAGCAGGATGAGTTGTATCCCTGGGCTCTCACATGCCGACAGAGTAAAATTCCTCCCTGGAGGTGATGGATGTCTTGGGGCCTGTCTCCTCTTGCTATCTGAGTTCTTACGAAGGCTCGGATGTTTCCATAAAGAGTTAGATTAGTGGTGAAAGGTAACCTCATGTATGGGGTTTCTCATTGAGGTGCATACCACAGCATGGCCACAGTGCCCACTCCTCTTTTTATCTGATGAAAGTGTCTGCTGTCAAAATGTGCATATGTACACAAACTCAGGTGTGAAAGGCTGTTACTACGCAAGACGCTACAGTCTCTGCGCATCCCAGAATGCAAAGCACATCTGGTCTCTGGAGCAATTAGAGAAGTTGGGTTAAATCAAGGTGGGATTGCATTCTTACAAACAAACTGCTTCAGAGTTCATTTAGAACCGGAACAAGTCCAAGTAATAAAAGCGGTCTAGGTCTGGTTGTTTCAGGTCCTGTCTGAGTGTGGTTATTATATTCATGCACCCAAGCTAACAGTGTCAATGAGGTAAATGCTCTAGAGTTTCTCACAACTGAGCAAAACAGGAAAAGTGTGAAAACTGTTATCCACACCATTTATATAATCCTCTAGGAAATACAACATGATAGTAACAGTGCTTTTGGTTCACTTTTGTTCCTCTAAATCAGTCAACAAATATGTGTTTGGTTAGCAACATCAAACCCTCCAAGAAGAGGTGTAGCGGTCTTAAAGGAGCCTTAGGTCAATGGGACATGAAGTAACAAGCCCCTTTCTTCTCTGGTCAAGGTCTCAGACCTGACCTGTTATTTGTTTCAGCTGCTGAAATACTCATAATTGTATTCAGATGCTGAGTAGACATGAAGGCAAAGTCTTTGTAGAAACTTAGTTTGTTTAGTCTGTGTATGTTTAATACATTGTGGACCACCCAGAATTCCCTAAGGCAGCCAAACGAAAGGAAACTTACTGAAAACATCTCCTCTTGGATTGAGCTGGTTGTCTTCCGCTTCCTCCTCCTCTTCTTCTTCTTCTTCCTCCTCAGGAAATTCATCCACTTGCGTCTGGCCAGTTTCGGGGCCAATATAGACCTCTCCATCATAGTCAAATGGCTGCTCGCGGGCCTTGGGAGGAGGGGTCGCAACTGGTTCAGGGATAACATTTCTGATGTCTTCGTTGTCCTGCGTACCTCCCAGAATCCGGGGCCTCACTTGGGAGTCTGGGATGGCTGCAGGCAGGAAGAGGAATCAGATTAGACATGTGGAACCTCAATCACGAGTGGGAAAGATAGCGTTTTACCAGGATTCAGATGCGTTTGTCGTCATGTACTTTGCAGCTGGTGTTCTCGTTCTACTCCATGCAGATGAAGCATGACAGCGGCATTCATTGCACATAATTTAAAATTAGTGTTTTAAGCGCACAAGCGTTTTATCACTCGAGATCTTTGTATAAAGCGTCATGCTGAGGAGTCCAGGTCTCATATCAAGCTGTGTGCATGGAGGATGTACAACATTGGCAGCCATGAGTAAGAAGGAGAGATTGGAGAGGTTTTCTCAAAAGTAGGAGACAACAAGTGTGAAGCAATGGGGTTGCAGAGCAGGGAGTGAACAGCGGAAGCAGAGTCTTGGATTCCATACAGTCTCACCATTGAGGAAATCATCTGCACTGCCTTTGTCTCCATCCCACGACCTCTGATAAAACGGCTTGACTAAGAAGAATAAAGGCATCTTTTATTTTAAACCTCTTGTCTATTCTCTTTATATCATTTGGCTACAAGAGGCTTCACCTGTTATAATCTGGTTTTAAAGTGTACGGCACAGCCTGTCTTTCTCTGTCCTCTTCTTATGGTTGGCTTTCCTTCAAAGTCATATTTACACAGGTGTGTTTTCAATCAGTCGCTCTCCCTCTTGCTAACATCTGTAACGAGGAGAGGAGTCTGACAGCAGGAAACTAGCCTTGGCAGGGCCGTTGTTTGCTGATGTTTATAGAGTCCAAATGAAATATGTGGCTGTAAAACAGCTCCTGACCTATCTGACTGACTAAACTCATCTGTGAAAGGCCTTATACGGGAGTTTTTAAATACTATTGGCCTTAATTTACAAGTTTTTATTACATATCAAATGGCATCCCTAAAATGAATCAATTTATAATTCTGTGTTGCTGTTCTTGGATCTCACCAGAGCATTCAAAGCCATTGCCCCTGAAGCCAGACTTGCACCTGCACTTGTAGGATCCTTGAGTGTTCACACAGGCAGCATGGTGGCTGCACTTGTGGGTGCCGGCTGCGCACTCATCAAGGTCTGAAATTGGAAGAAGGCTATTTGTACCCTTAGGAGCAGAATTTATTGCAAAAGTTTCACTGTAGGAAACTGGTATACCTTACCTACACAGTCATATTTGCCGTCAACATATTTCAGGTCGTAGCCATCCTGGCACTTGCAGAAGTAGCTGCCAAAGGTGTTCACGCATTGCCGGTTGTATGGACAGAGGTTGCTCCCAGTCACACATTCATCAATATCTGAAGGGGAGCAAACGAAGGGGAAAATAAAAGTGCCTATGATTACTTATCTTGTTCTGATTATTCACAAAAAGGAGATACATAGACGTTGGTACACAGTGTCCAAATTAGTATGTGTCACTTGCCAAATGTGGATAAAAATCTGAATGAATTAGTAACCATAGTTATTGTTATTGTTATTGTTGCACCCATGATTGTGGTTTGCCTTTGGTCTTGGTCTTTGACTCAATTGGAGGAGGTCTTGGAGTTGACTTGGACTCCATCAGACGGCCTATAATTACTTATCATGTTTAAATAATAAAAAGCATAGTTGTACAAGATTGGAACCTGCAACTTGCCAAATGTGGATAAAAATATATGTTGGCTAATTATTAAATGAGGTCAGTGGACATTGGTGGGTTGCTGGAATAGGTCTACTCCATTACCTATTGTCATCACTGCAGCACATAAGTTGATTGACATGGTTTTGTTTTGCACTGATTTTGCACATTGGCTTCAGCATACAATGGAATAATGGTATCAGAGGTCTTTGTACACTTTGAACTGGAGCACAGAGGAACATTTTGAGCTAACTTCAATATTGAGAAAATCAAAATTTTTGGTATCACTGTATTAATGGCTTATATCCTTTGCTGTGCTGCCCTTTATACTTCCTACAGACTATTTCCGTTGGTCTGGTGCAGACAACTATGTGCTTCCTCTAATTCACAAGGTGTCATCACCTGCTTTTTTCCATCTGCCAGCAGGAAGCTTCACTGTCACCGCTATTAGTGTATTACATTAGCCCATCGTGGTGATCATGAACATAATCCCTCACTGGTTTCCCACTAGCACCACTGCTAATTTGTGTTGAACACAAGCCAAACTGGAAGCAGATACTTTCACTAAATGAGTCAACTGATATATTGATATTGTTGGGGATGCAAGGAACAACTAGGCACAGGAGGAAGGGGAACAAGCTTTGAACGTTATATAGTGCTATTGTAATAGTAGTAGTTGGCCTATTGCTGTAGTGACAATAATTCAATGAATTAACAGTCCTTTGTATTTTCATTTAGTCTTATCATTGTTTCATTTACTTCTATGAAAGCGTCTACCAGTAGAATTGCCTGCAGCCAGTTAGGGGTCTATTACATCTAGTACAGACTGAAAGATTGCACAGTTTTATACTCACAGGAGTTCCTTATATGTCTGTTATAACACATTACATCTGGGAAAGTGTACTTTTTGGCACATTTTTTGAGTGAATTGCACTTCTATTGCAGCTTTATTTGTGTGTGTCTGTGTGTGTGTTGGACCCATCGTAATCCTGAAGTTTAATGCTCCAGAACTATAATATTACTTCCCCTGTGTGATCAGTATGCCAGACTGGCTCTGTCACAGCTCAAGAAGTTTTGTGGGAACGAATATAACTTAATTGCATCCATCTGATTTACATGCCAGGAATTCAATGGCCACATGATAAAATTTGTACAGAAATGTTCCACTTTGAAAAAAACAGAAACAAGCCAAGGTCTTCCTTATTTAGATCAAAGCCATGATCCATCTGATTTTATACTCCTCATATCTTTACCAGGTCTTTCTATAATAGGGCTATGTATCATATTTGATATAGGTTTTTCCAGCAGGACATTGTATGCCTAAAAAAATATGAACCATGTCTGTAAATGTTATTATGTGTGTGATAGCTCACCTACACATGTCCTCCCATCTTGCCCCAGTTGCAGCCCTCCAGATGGGCAAAGGCAGCGAATCTCCCCCTGAACTTCCTCACAGCCGTACTGACAGTGAGCAATAGAGCATGTCCTGGAATCTACATGCACGAACCCAAACACAAAAAACACACATTTCATTTGATTTTTGTGCGTGTTTCCAGTACACACGTATGGATCGTAGCACGCTAGGACTCACTTGCACAAGATCCATCGGGCATTAAAGTGTAACCATTGAGGCAGTAGCACTTGTAACTTCCATGGGTGTTCATGCAGCGGTGCTCACAGGGACGAGGCTTCAGGCCGCACTCATTCAGATCTAGAAATACGTTTAACAGAAATCATTCTTATTCAAACACAGCAAAAAAAGCTTTGCTCACTTCCTCAAATTAGCAGTTAAACCAACTGGAAATAAGAGTACTCTCTATCCAGTTTGACCCATGTTTTCCAGACCCTAACTACCCACCTTGATTACATGTCTTTCCTGTGTATCCGGGGAAACACTTGCATTTGTTGGGGCCAACGCATTCTCCGTGCTTGCAGCCGTGGTCACATTGAGCTGGTAAAACATTTAACATGAAGAGAATACCACCAGAAATATCAGTGGTTTGAGAAGAATGGATTATAGTCAAACCACACATCTCTTTCAGGCAGTCAAGTTTTTTCAATCTAGACATTCAATCTAGTCATTTCCTCCACATTAGGGTTAGGAAAATACCTTTTATGGAATGATAACAATTTTAAGGACTGTGCACTGGGGCAGTAAATTAGAGTCTCTATCAGGGCTCTAGTACTTGAATCAGGATGCTTGACACCTTTTTTGGATTCTTGACTTGTCATGGTCTTGGGCTATTTTGTCAAGATTTTCCTGGCTATTAATTTGGCATTGATTGTAGAAAACAATGTGTTATTTTACTTAAACTGTACATTAGATCACTTTGGTGTTAAAATATAAATCAATCTCACAGATTTTTCTACATCAGTTCTAGCTCCCTTATCACTATAGACGCATTATACATTCAGCTTCAGATGATCAAACATCATGTAGTTATCACAGTTTGGCCCAACACGACAAGTCCGCGGTTATTTTGCTGGTCATTAAGTAAGGATATCAGGAAGCAGAAGGTTTCAGATTGTTAAATGTTAGTTGCATCTCAAGAAGACATTTAAACATTATGTGGTTTGTTGCTGGTGGAAATATAATAAATATTATTTATAAGAAGAGTATAATTTAGCATTACACTTATCTTATTCTGAACCATTCTTTGAATCACTCTGGGCTGCTCTTACCCTCACACTGTCCTTTACTGTTTTTCTTCCAGCCATAGCAACACTCCAGTCTCCTGCCATAGCGACACACACCTGGTTGGTTTCCAGTAAGGACTTGTCTGTAGTGCCTTTGTAGAACAAGAGAGGAGCAGAAGGTAAGATGTGTAATTTCACTGTCTCAGAAAAATTTATTGCCCACTCTTGGTAATGCATGAAACATAAGATCACAAATCTGTCCTGTAAGCAAAACATATCACAACAACAACAACAATTTATTATTCCAAAACTGAAAATATTAACATGACAAAAACATTACAACACATACACCGTCTAACTAAGCGTTCTTAATTGTAGATTAGAGCCATCACTGTCTTCTAATTTTGGTCCCAATGGTGTGGAAATAACAAGCAACCTAAATAGTGTCCCCTCACAGACTTGCTAAGTGATAAAAGCTGGCTCCATGTGGAGCAGCAGCCAGCTGACAGGATGTAGGCTGCAGATGGAGAAAAACATACTAATCAGACACTTCCTGCATTGCACATACACCTTATGCGCCACCATATGTTCGTCTCTCTCACCATACCTTGATCTTCACCTAACTCCAATTTCCGGTGACAGATGAGAATCCTCTGTAAAGTTATTCTCAGTTGCAGTCAGCGAGTCGGCATTGCATTCAAAATAACCCACAGTACATATAGATTATATTGCATGTGTGTATTTTTACCCTTTAAATTAAATTAGGAGGTTAAGTTGCCGTTTGACCCATTTTAAATAAATGTTTGTCACAATCACACACCCAATCTAACTGTAAGACTTTCAGCATCTATATCTGTACTGTAAGGCTCGTAGCTGAACTCTAATATCCCAGATGTTTACATGTCACGGGGTAGCATCCTATAAGCGGCCTCGGCTCCACTGGGACTGGTGGAATCTGAGACTTGATCAAAATCAACCAGAATAGCCCACAAGAGGGGCTCCTTAGTGTGACAGGTGCTCTTCAGTTATTAGCAGTTGCTGTGCCACATTTAGCTGACACACTGTCAAAGCTGACATAGCCATCTGGTGGCAGGGGCAGCAGTGTGTACATACCATCCAAACAACGGTTTTCCCCATAAAGATTTAAAGCACATAATTCAGCGTCAAATAAGGGGCTTAGCTCCACTTGAGGTGAAAGCATTTGGACAAACCAGCTGTTAAATTATAGTAATTCCTTTTTTAGCTGCAGTAAGTTCTACATTTGCCAACACTGTTTGTGGCACTTTTTGCTTATTATTGGTGCCAGTGCATCAGAGTTAATACAATGTGATAGAAATGCAAACAAAGAAAGCATAGAAATTTTTCTGACATTAACCTGGAAGGTTGTTTTTTTTTTTTTGAGTATTTTTCCAAGAAAAGTTTCCACCTGCTGCAGGTCCCAGGGTAGAATCATGCAATACAATATCAACCCACTCTGCTGCTATAGTTATTTGACTTACCTTTGGGCTCCTGCACTACCAGAGCAGATGTGGAGCAGGAGGAAAAGAGCACCAACAAAGGGGAACGGCTGCATGTCTGTGACTGTGAGCAGCCGGAGAGATCTGCTTCCCACGGGGCTGACTTTGGTTTCTGTGAGTTGCGACTACTCCTCCTGGGGGCTTACGCTCATTAAAATGCTTAGACAGGAGCAGGTCTTAGTTGAGCCTTAACACAAGGCAAGCCGGATTTCATGTATTTCCAGAGCACAAAGTCAAAGTCTCCTCCAGGGGAAAAAATCTCTCTCACTCTCTTCAATGCTGCAGCTCTTCTCCTTGTCCCATAATTTGCTTCCTCTCTGAGATTCCAGAGGTGGGTTGACACTCTGTGAAATGACACTGCACTGTGAGGGATAGGTTGTGACTTTTTGAGGTAGGGGTGGGTTTGTAAGAGGGGTGGGGATTATGTTTGGGGGTGCTCCTCTCTCAACTGAAATCCTATCCTATAAGACCACATGAAACTCTCTTCCTGCGGATCATCAGTACTGTTGTACAAAAGTCAAACACGGGGTACCCTATTGATCCGATTTTGTTTTCATTCTGGGATCACATGAGTTTTCATGCATTTGCAGCTTGATGATCTGCCCATGCAGGTTTTTCCTTTTTGTGTGTGTGGGATAATTAGCTGTATCAGCTAATTGTGGAACTCAGACATGCACAGGCCTGTCATTAGCAGCTGCAGCCCTCTTTGATGTCTTACTCTCAGGTAGCACATAAAGCGTTCCTCTCTCACACATGCTAATTCCAAGTTCAGCCATATAATTGTTAAATGAGTTTTCACGCTTTCAAAGTCTGCTCCAACATCTGGTCCTGATCCTCCATAACATTCGAAATGGACCGCTGATGTTTCTGTGTTCACTTACAATACTTCTTATCCCATGTTTTCTATGGCAGAGATCATTTCTACCCGTAAATAAGTTGCACAATACTTGTTTACCCACTGCCACATTGCCCTCAAAGGCTCAAAATTCAAAAACTTCAGTAGACAGCTCAACAATGAGTCTTTGATTATTTTGCCAGACATTCAAAACTCATATCAGGAAGCCAAGATGTTCCAGCTTGTTTAATGTTGCTTATATTTTTTGGACAGCGTGAGTTGAAATTCAGTCTTGACAGTCCCATCGTTGCAGCCATGAGTTTGGAGGAGGTCACTTTTTAAACACTTCACTCAAGAACATTTTATATCAGATTTTAGTATTATTATGTTACATAGGAGAGGAAATCTTGAAAGCTAGTTTTGTTAAATTACGTTGAATAAAGGTTTAGATGACCGCATTGGAATCCTAACCCTGCCTCTGTTAGTACCTCTGAAGATGATACAGAGCCGGGATTACTTGGTCCCCCCAGTTATACCTCTGGGACCTTCAGATTGAGGTATAAATACTGCGGCTTGAAATGGCAACCTAATGTGAGCTAATGTTAGGGTGGACCTATAGTCTCTGAAATCTTGCTGGTAATAGAGAATAAGAGGACATCAATTGATTTAAGGCTTTGGGCGTTCAGGTCTTGAGCCATAGCAACAACCCCCCTGTACATCCCCGGCTCCACCCTCGGCTTCTGTGTGGATTTAGAACAAATCAACATGAGCTCACAAACACCTCTCAACAGAGCAAAGGGTTCATAACAGCAATTCTCTATGAACCTGAACTCATTTTGCAGAATCCACATGCAGCAATTCCTAAATGTTAATCCAGGAGGACGCTCGGGAGATGGAGGAAGTGTGGTTGCTGGGAAGCAGGCAGTGGTTACCACAAATATGCAGCATTGAAGAGTGGTGTTGGCACAGAATAAGTAATATCTGGTAATATGGTAGCGCGTATGCGGAAAAACCCCATGGACAAAACAATAGGAATGGTATTTTTAACCTTAAACAAAGTCTTGAGCTCACCGTAGCTTAACTGTATAGTTTAGTTTCACTGGGTCCTCTCTGTAACCTGATCCAGGTAGTTTTACTTACTAGGCCACCTGAAGGGAATAAAAAAACTGCCTCATAAGACAACAGCTTGTTTTGTTTGTCTTCTGCAGTGTCAGGCACTGGCTTGTGTTATTGCGTTAACAAAGACTGTAATTGTCTGCGCACAGTACAGTGCATGACATTATTACGCTGTTAAACTGTTTCCTAACATTATATGTAGCACTTTCTGTGATCACAAGTTTAATTTCATGCTTGATGTGTTAACCATCTCCACAGAAGAGCTCCTGTGCCAAAGAATAACACACAATTTCTGTTTCCAGTCTGCAACCTGACTCTGTATGACTGACATCTCAAGCATGTGGGTCATGCATACTATACATTAAAGTGGTTTCCCTGGTACTGCTATGTGGGTATATGTTAATAACTACAGCACCATCTTCTGTTCAGGAGAGAGCCATGGCATAGACCCCAGCTCCAACTTTTATTAAGCAGGATTTCTGTGCAGTTTAGTGTGTTTTGAGTATGACGTTCCAAAATACTGCAGTCAGAAATATGTGGATACATCTTAAATGTAAAACATTAGATTAATTGATAGGGCCACAACTTATCATTATTTGTATTTTTGATTAATGTTTTAAAGATATATAAGTTTGTGGTATGAAGCCTTGTGTGAGATTTAAAAAAAATGACATTTAGAAAAAACAATTAGCTGTTACAGTTGAGCAATTTTTTTTGTTTGTTTGTTTTTTTGTTTTTATATTTTAGGTATGTGCTGTTTTTGAGTAGTATAGATTCAGACTCGTTGAGCCTATAGTGTAAAAACATTTTCCCTTAAGGACCACAGAGATTAGAGTTTGTCTTTAATGTCTTCTTCCAGGAGGGGGAGACATAGTTCAGCACTTGCCAACATGGTCAGAGGAAGACAAAAGGCCATGTGTTGCTAAATACTTTGCCTGTCATCTTCATATAATCAGTTTATTCGTCATAATAACAAAATCCAGATGTTTTATCATTGCAGATTTGTTTCAATTTCCCAGAAAAGGGGATGTTTCTTTATGCATCCCACTGCATTGTTTGTTTGTTTGTTTGTTTGTTTTTGATTTATTAAGAAATCATAGCTGTTTGTGAGTGGAATTTTACCAGCGGTGGTGATTTACATTTGCTTTGTCCGTTCTCTGTCACCAGAGGTCCCTGTATGTCTGCATATAAGAAAGGCATCATATCCTGAAAGAGAGTACAGGTTGAGGTGGTTATTGATGTGTCAGCGGTGTACTTTGCTGTTTCCTGTTGCTATTTACATTGGGTAGGGGCAAGTAAAGGGTTAGTTTAATCATTTTTAGCGTATGGGTTGTATCTAAACTTAACTCACTCATGACCTTTTACATGTATGTGCTCCTTATCCTTCTTCTACTTCTGTTTCGAACCTGGCTGTAAGTGGTGCAGCGCTTTGTTTAAGCATCTGTAGCTTTCAGGAAGTGTGCCTCTCCACTTCCTGACATTCACTCAGCCTCCAAGCTTGCAGACATGAGTCGATAAAGTTATAATTTGATTATGCAGCTGAAACTGGGATCTGCAGACTCCAGTCACCCCAGTTATCCTCCCTGAAAGATGCATGTTTAAAGGAAATCAGTGGCCCTTGCATTGATTACACATATATATCCACTTAGAGTCCCTCACTTTGGCCCCTGGCACAATGAGCAATGCTTTTACTATAAAAGGAGAGATGAGACTGTTGAGTAGTTATTTTGAAAGTGATGTGTGTACACAACCACATCCTGCCCTGAGTGGGAGATGAAATGAGCAATGAACACACTGCAGAGAGTACTGACTGCTGTGAAAATGGGCCACCGCTCATTAAATGTGGCGTACTATTTCAAATAAAGTGTTCAAATGCATTCAAATACTCTTTGACTAAAGTTTTTCCAATACACACTCAAGAAAAAAAAAAGAAAAAAAAGGCAGAACAATCATTGTTGCATTGTGGTTGTTTCTAAATTTGGTTCACAATCAGACAGAAAACTGGCCATCTGGCTTCAGAGTTTCACACTTCAGAATATGACCAATTGTGGCCTTTATAGAACTACTAAAACCCGGCCAATTGAGTATGACTCCAGGATTACACCAGATCTTTGCAACACTACAGGGAGGGAACATTGATTTCCTCCTGCAATAATAGATGTGACCTTGAGAAATCTTTTTTTACTGGGTGTGTACAGCTTTGACAGGCCAATCTTTTCTGCGTTGAACTTGAAAGTTTTTGAGGACAGAAGATTAAACCTGATTCCAAAATTATATTGAATACCTTGTGCAGATGTTTTTTTGTGTGTGGGCAGCACAACAAATCTTCAGTTCGAGCACCACATTGTAGCCGAGGAGAACACCTTTATACAGGGTAACTGTTGGTGTTCTACTTATAGTTGTAATTGTATGGCTTTGCCCTTTGTGTGACCCAACAGGGACCTCCTGTTTTTTACAAAAAGTAGATCTTAGACGTCCAGGTGCTCCTCTTGGAACATCTGCTGCCCTCAGATTACACAATGACATGCTTCTGCTAAGTGTGGCTGAACCCAGTGCAGCCAGAGAGACCGACCTTAGGGGATTCAGGCTGTCTGTGAGATCACACAGACACTCTAGTCCCTCGATGTGGCGTGCTAAACGCATGCTTTGGCCTCAGCTGGACACCTCGCATTCTCCACTCATTAATAATGCAGCAGTTGTACCATGCTGTGAGGGTGGCTTGATGTGGAAGCACCAGACATCTCAAGAGGGTTGATGTGTAGCTGACCATTATTTATTAATGGGCTTGCCTGGTCAGAGACACATCAGTGGCCGTTAAATCTGTCACAGTCTCAAACAAAGCTCTTACTGTATGCGTGCCACTCTGCAGACACTGATGGCAGGCCCATAGCTGCACAGAGGTAATGTTACATCAGTGGCTTTGCTGTGGTTGTATCACAGTCTTTCTTTATCTCAGGAAAGGATCTATTGTCTGCTGCAGTAAAGCTGATTTTTCCATAAACCGAGGGATGAATTCACAATGTTTTTTTCTCTCCGGAGGATTCTGCACTAGACGTCACATACAATTAAACAACCTCTGGGTAAACTGTATGTTGCAGAATGTTTGTGACTTCCATTTCTTCAAATCGGTGGTTAGCTAATGGGGGACTTCCCCTGTGCACTTCCTGTCAGATGACTCGTTCTAAATCCACGTCTCCTTTACACAGCCTCTTTTATTAAAGGGGAACACAACATAAATAAAGAATTCCAGTATGTAATTTCCCTGGCTTCTGAATGTTTAATCAATTTTGCGAACATAAGCTACTCTCTCTCAGAGCCAGAGGAACCACTGGAAGAATGAGCAAAAGGGTTTCTGCAGCAGGGAGTGTGATGGAGGGACCACTTGACCCAGCAAAGCAGCTGTCCCCAAGCCTGCTGTTGGAGTCTTTTTTTGCAACCAATGTAGCATGAAAACATGGTGCCAAAAAACTTAAAAATCAATCAGAAATACCTAATTTTTGCAGCTTTACATACAATTTGTGCACTACCACTTCCTGTCTTTCACTCAGTTGAATAAGAATGAAACAATTGAATGTTACAGCTCTTCTAGACTTTCAGAATGTTATCAGTATGAATGGTTTAAGTCCTGAAGCGACTCCTCTTTCAGGGGTTCGTACGTTCAAAATAACAACAACAAAAAAAACATCTATTGATGAGCTCCATTGGCTTAACCTGTTGTTTTCTACATTCTGCTTTTTTTTTTTTTTGTAAAATCCACAGTTTTTCTTATTTAGTTTCAGGAACCATGTGAGTCTCTATGCAGACTGTGTTCATAAAAGCTACAGTTACAGGAACAAGTCTCTGTTGTAATGAAGCTTCTTGTCACAATGATACAGATTATTTTGTAGCTACAAGTTGCATTGTTCTTTGATGTCTGCAGGGGCTCAAATTGACATTTAACCTTGTAATGTGGCACGACCCCAAAGGTCAGAGTTTAAAGCTGCCCTTTATTCTTCTTAAATGGTGAGGTTCATGCTGTGTTTAATTACATAACTATGTACCCGAAGACGAGAACCCACCTTAACTTAGTGTAACCTGCATGCCTAACAGGATAAGACATGCTGCAGTATCACTTTTAACTAAGACCATGTGTGTGCACAGGAGTTTAATGTGCTGGCACTATTGTGGAGATTATAGGCTCCTGACAATACATTTAAAAAATGGCTGTGCTGTTATTACAGACTTGTGTGGTGCATCAGCATGATGAAAAACAACCAGATTTCATTTCCTGTTTCTTGTTAGAATAAGCTTTGTATCTACTGCTGCGGGGACGCACAAAATACTGGGATAAAAACAAGTCTGCACAGGCATGGCATTTTAAACTGCAGTGATTAACTGTTTGGGGTTGTGTACAATATATTATTAAACTGTAAGATATGGACTGTGTCTGTGTATATGTTTTCAGTGTTTGTAGGCATACACACTGTGTGTGAGCATGATTTATTCCCTAACAATTATGTAACTCAACTTAGCAAATAATGCTCAGTTTGTAAAGTTTTAGACATGTGCAGACAGGAACGAGGCCTGTATGTCACACCTACAGGTTCCTCTGCAGCAGTGCACAGCTTGAAGTGGAAACAGCCGGCCGCAAAAGGAAGGAGCAGAAATGTCAAAAAAAAAAAAAAGCAGAAGTCAGAAGTTACAGTTTTAAAACTTTGAACCAAGCTTTGTCTTGACGGCTTCCGCAGACTAGCTGTGAGTTATAAGCAAACATACACAAACACATCTCATTTATCCACATTAACTACAGGGACTCAGCAATGAGAGGTTGTGTGCTTTTATGATGTTATCACAAAAGTAAACATAGCTGCAAACATGTACTCAGGATCAACTTGTTAATCCCTGCATTTGGCCAACATGCTACGCATCCAGTTAAGACATGCTATAACTGGCCAGGAGGACTGATAGCTAAGCACATTCCTCAGACAATTCTCGACAAGCTGTCTTATGCTCGTGTGTTTTAGTCAAAAGAACTGTCTGCGTTCAGCTCACCTCACTCTGGGCATCAGTAAAAGATTCAAAAGAAGACAAACATTGAAATAATTCATGCATGACGCACAGTTCCTGCTTAAAATAAAAATGAGCATCAACCTTTCTTAAAATATACAAACAGACTCCTGCACCAGATTTTCACATCTCACATGTACAATGTGTGCAGCTTTAAGTGTGATGCTCTGACACATGGATCAGGCTGTTCTGTACATTGGGCAGTAAGCACAAAATGTTCCCCAGAAACTATAAAATCTTGGCAGCCGCATTGACATGATGATGGAAGCATCTATATGTCTCTACACGTGCCTCCCTTTATACCTGCAAGCATATTTTGATGTCTCACTTTATATGAAACACACACATCATCAGTCATTATGTGTAAAATGACTTTTTTTTTTTTTACTTCCTCAAACTGCTTACAAACAGGTATTACAGATTAATTAATGGCCTGCAAAATCTAAAGTCTTATTTTAACAGTGTGTCAGTTCATCATGGCACTGCAGCTCTTTAACCATATCCTGTTACACACTTTTTAAGTTGGCTTCACAAATTTGCACACAGGCCTCTATAACATACAACCAGTGGAGAGAGAAAGTAAAAGTACTCATACCACACTGTGCAATGACTTCAGTACAAAACTTAAGTAAAAGTGAAAAAGTACCAGCATTATTTAAACTACTGTTATTGGATAAGATATCTTTAAAATGTCCAATTACTTTAAATCATTAATGTTTTTATGTTAAATCTTGACCTGAAATTTAACTAAAGGTGGCAGCTAAATGTAGTGGATTTTAATATTTATCTCAAAATGCAGTGGAGTAGAAGCATAAAGTTAGATGTAGTTGTGTAAATGTAAATACTCAACTAAAATACAAGTATTGTACAAATTGTACTCAAGTACGGTCCTTGAGTAAATGATACATTTAGAGTTACAAAAGCATTAAGGTGTGAAGGAAACTGAACATTCAGAGCATGACAACTTTGTGGCCACCACTAAAGGAGTGATGATATAATTAGGGTTTGTTGCCATCTTATCAAATACGAAAGCAAATGCTTTGACAAATAGAAGCAGCACACTATGGATGCTTTAAAAGTTGCTATACATCATCTCAGTGAAATGCTCCATCATGTGCAGACACTGTAGCAAGCTGCCAGGAAAGCCGTACTGTAAGTCACAGACACTGCATAAGTGGGAGGAGGAGAAGTTGACACATTGTGTAGCTCGGAGGATTTGTCAAGAGCATTATCCTGCTCTGCTATGATGTACACAAGGGCAACATCATTAGAGGAGCTTTGGATCTTTGTGTCCAATAACAACAATCACAACAATGAGGCATCAATGCCCTGTCCTATATCATTCATGGGAAACGTAGCCAGAAATCTTTAATGTGATTCCCGAGACAGGATCTGAAAACAATAAAACAGGACTGGGTTGTTGTTTCATGCTGTGTGTGAGTTTCTTTGCTGGAAAGTATTAAGGTCTGACTTCACATATACTGTTCTGGTCAGGGTTTTGAACTTAATTTTTGTCTGCAGTCATGAACGACAGAGGCATGTAGTCTTCAATCAGACAGAAACCACCTTGTTTCCTGCAGCATTTTTAGACTAAACCTGCAACTGTGGTGATGAAGCATAACCAATATTTACTTAACTAACTAAGGTAAAGTGGTTTACCAGCAAACCTTCCTGAATTTATGTTTTATAGCCAGTAACTATGGGCTGACGAATATAATAGAAAACAATATAAAAAGGATTACTGATAACTTGAAATTATTAATGTATTTCGTTTTTAATCTGTATTAGAAAGAAAGACAACAACAAGAACAAGTGAACGTCACTTTATTAAAAAAAATAATACTCATAAAAAGATGGTTCCATTTCCTAAATGATCTGCCTATTGCTTTAATAACTGTGTGTCTCTGTAGAGGTCGTTTTCATTCATTCCTATGGGACTGTTTGGCCTAAATTGCCCATGAAGGGACCACTTACTCAGCATCTGAGCCAGAAGGACAAACCCTGAGTTCGCTTTTGTCGACATTTCTGCATATAAACCTCTCTGTTTGAACTTTCCCTTAGCTTGAACTGATGCTAAAGATAGTCAGTATGCACATTAATCACAGTACTGATCGGACTTCTGCAAATTTCCTGATGATTTGAGCACTTGATGGCTCATCTCAGGAGTCTATCTCTTTACATCTCCTGGCAGCAGAGTTTCTGCTTTCATTGTCTGTTCCTGCAGACCTAAAAACACTCACTTCCAGTGCTCACATCACATGATCGCTGCCACACAACCTCTATGTCCCCCTTTAAACACATGCAGACTGGTGTCTCACTTCGCACTCGCTCCTCTCACTTCCTGTCTCTTTGTCACACAGGATCACTGTTTTCATGCTAGCTTAAACCCTCACCTTGTTCTTGCGGTGCTGCAGTTATAGCTGCATGTATTCTTCCTGCTTGCAGACGTACAATGTGAGTACATGAGGGCACTGGTGCTGAAAGGGGGCATTTAGGTTGCCATGCTCACAGCTGGTGAGCTACTGAGCTCACCAGGGTGACTGTTGCAGCTCAAAGGTTGCATGCACATGTCACATTGAATTAAACTACAGTGCATCTCCGCTCAGTGCACTCGGGACACATCTGCCTATTAGTCAGATTGGAAAAATGGGGTCCAGCATGCCAAGAAGTCTTTCTTTTTGGGATTAAAATACCTTTTTGTTACTTACCCTGTACCCTTTCTCACTTCATTAGTTAGTTTTACCTCCTTCCTCTTTTTCATTGCAGTTTGTTTATGTTTTGCATGAGCTGTCATGGTTATCAAGACTGTTTGCTGGCATGCTCCTGAAAAACTTTTTTTTGTGAACGTCTTGACTGATGATCATCATACTGCAATTTCCTTATCTAGTGTCTGTGATTGTGATAGAGAGAATTTACATAATTCTGCCTGCCTTCTAAACATCTGCTTTCATACATCATCTACATCAAACTTACATCCTTATTCCATCCTTGGCACAAACACAAAATAAAAATACAATCTCCTTAACTTTGAGAGCGTCATTAATATTAAATTCAAATTTCAGCTCTCAAATGCAACAGCTTTACCTAATGCTGTATATTTCACTGTTTGCAGCACATGAGTTTCTTTCTGTATAGGAACTATGGTAAATTGCATTGTTACAAGCAAATAAAAATGAACAAATAGACACATTTTACCTTAAAAAAATAGTCCCTCATCTGAATCGCTCAACTGTGATGTCATAATTCACATTTTTGCTTAAGTAAGTGAGTATTTATGTTTCACATAATGACCTGTGAGCTTTTCTGCTGCCACGCTTAGTGTGTAATTGTGCAGGAGTGACAACATAAATGCACGGTGCCTTCTCTACTAAATTGGGGTTTGCCATTCTTTGCTCTAACTAAAGGTTAGCAGCCCTCAGAGAATAAGAAACAGGTCAGGTAACTCTTTGTATTTACTCTGCCTTTGTATTTGCTTTGCTGATGAGGTTTCATGTAGCTGTATTAAATTTTACAAAGTGACTTAGCTTTTTCAAGTGATTCCTCCTCAAATCCACACAGATATGCATGTGTGTGTTTCTGCTAAGTGATCAGTTTGTCAGACACACAGATGAATAATCTCCCCTCTGCCACAAATCTCAAGTTAAGCACAAGGCACGTTTCTGGGAGTTTCTTTGTCACACATAGCAACCATTATGGTGTGTCCCTGGATTGGCCAGCTCACACCCTCAGCTTTTGTGTCTACCTATCACACAATAGCAGCGCTGCTTTTTCCCACCGTGGGTATGATAATGAAGACAAAGATGAATTGTCCTTTTCCTTGGTTCGCTCTGAATTAGGAACATAAAGACGCTGAAACTCTTCGAACAGTGGAGTGAACATTTTTGTCCCAGCTTTAGCTTTTTATGCTGAAGCCTTTCTCATAACAATCAATCTGCATCTGTGCTGCATTAATTTGTGATATATTAGATATTATTACACTTATGTTCATTATTATATTCAATAATTGCCTTGTCTTTCATAAATACTTGTTATTAATTCATTCTGCCCTCATTTTATACTGTTATTTTTCCCCCAGTGGCAAAACTGATTGCTCACTAACAGCTAAAATCAACCCAAGATTAACTCAGATTTGAGTAAAACTAAGTGCTGAGGTTTTACCTGAAGCATATGTTAAATAATTCAGGAACTGTTTTGACATTTTAAGTGGTAGCATTAACAACAATAAACCTCTGGCTCCATTAGGTGTTCCATTAGAGCACAACATAGTGTTACAGGTAAACATTGCTCAATAACCCAACATACTTAACCCTTTAAGAAGTGCACACACAGGTAGAAAACTACATTTTTCTTCAGTGGTGTCAGGCTTCTGAAACACTGTGTAGACAAAGAGATGAAAACCAGCAGGGAGCAGTGAAGTAAGCAGAGGAATTTCACTTGCTTTGCTTCACCTAGCAGCTTTATTGTCTATTTATTTGCTTTATTTTTTACAGTACATATTTCCTGAAATGAGCATTTCATCTTAATTGATAGCACACCCTTAACCCCTGACTGTAAAGAGTCAGAAGTGTTTAAATTTCTAAGTATTGCAGAGTTACCTTAATGATTCGATGGATGAAATGCTATAAATACAACCAAAACAGCCCACAAGAGTCACGAGAGAACCTCGCCCTAATTACTGAAATCACCACCTCCTAGCGATCCCCGCCAACAGTTACCTGCTTAATTGAATGTATTCAGAGCTGCGCAGCACACTGCAGTGTCTCTGATCATGTGAAAACATGTGGGAAGCTAAAAAATCTCCTGTCTGCTACCATGGAAACAGAGTGCAGGATAGATGGACCAGGCGTTCAGGTTTTTCGGCTGAACATGAGGAAGGAGCGCAGGCACGAGGATGAGTTGCTGCTGCAGCTGTGAGATCCTGTCCTGTGATCCTGCATGTAAAAACAATTACGTGCAGGAACAAGCATTGTGTTTTCCCCTGCAGCATTTACTGTTAAGAAATAGGCAATGTCAGGAAATGTGCTGCTATTATAATAAGGGCTTTAGTCAGTTTGTTTACAGTAGTGGATGCTAAATTTTCTTTAACAAGCTTGTAAAAACCTTCTTAAATATGAGAAATAGGTTCTTGTTCATGTCTTTTTTAAACATTGGGCTTCAGTACTTATATGTCATTTTTCATTATCTTATATATTAATTATTGAAGCAGTCTACACTCATCCATGTACAACCCATGTGATCTGACACATAGTCTTTCATAAATGTATAGAAACGAAGTAAAGTGGTTTTGAGAAGAAGCAGGAGAACTGCTTAAGGACAATATTTGCATTATTTAGAGTATGAAGGATACAAAAAATAGCTTCATAATGGGGTTATTTATCTGTTTAAATATATTTATTTATTAAGTTACCAGAGAACATGCAACAATGTGATAAATATTGTTATTGTCCTTTGTTTATATCCAGACAAAGCCACATAATTCCATTATTCTCCTGCATGCAGTGCTTCTACATCCGCGCCACATGAACCAGTTTGGTGACCTTTTTTGAGCGCTGTAATAATGCATACTAAGTCTGACATGTGACTTATTTATTTATTTATTTAAATATTCTCTGAGGCATGGATTGGGAGGGTGTGGCTGCAAGGTAGACACAAAAGACACACTGTAAAACTATTTTGTTGGATGTGTCTGAACCTTTTATTCCAAGAAGATAGGAGATTTTGGCCAAATTGTCCAGCCATGTCCAGGAGATTTAAGGTGGAAACAGTAAACTGATATATACATACACTTTATAGTACAGCATGATCCTTTTTTCTTTACGAGGTAGCAAATCTCCCATTCTTTACACTGGACCGTCTCTGCTTGTCATGCCATAGATTAATAAAGTCATTTCTAAGCCACATATCCAGTATAAGCCCCTTTAGGGCGCAGCCTTCCCACTGTGGTTTCATTCTCAAAGCGTATTGCGCATGTAGCCATAGGCAGGCTCACAGGCATCTGTGTACTTCAGCCAGTCTGCAACACAGCCGGTCCAGAGGGCGCCCGCCACAACACTGACAGATGGCCCCTTGCTGCCTCAAGCCAGGTTTTCAACAATCAGCCTTTAATGTCATTTCACTGTCATTTAAATCCCTCTTCATGGACAGTTATCAAACTGTCCATGAAGAGGGTCTTGACATTATAAGAAATATGAGAGTATTACACTCGGTGTAATAATAAATTAAATATGTATCTTAATTCTCCGATCATCTGATTTGATCTCTTCCATGGAAGCATCCTGCTGTAGCCTCCAGCTGCATCCTAGTGGTTCAGGTTGTCAGGATAAATCACTCTGAGGCTGTATAAATGTATCATGTATCAGACTAACAAAGCACGGTGAGTGTGTAACAGGAGAAAGCAGTGTCTCGTAATGTGTAATATTGGCTACTGTTTTCTCCAAAGCACACATTGTTGTCGGACACTGAGGAGCTGTTGTGTGGCAAGTCTGCACATAAGGATGGTGGAGGACTTAGAGGAGGGTTAGGGGGAGGCTGGCATCACAGATGATTGCATACATCTGGACTTTTGGTGTTTCTTAAAAGGGCAAATACACAAACAAACTGTCCTTTTTCCCATAAGAAAAGTGACCTTAGATTAAATGCAACCTCATGGGAAAGAGGATGAATTTGAATTGGTGCCAATCCCTCAGCAGAGCCCATTGTTGTTGTTAGAGCACAGCTGTTAAGGTCTATAGACATTACAGTTATGTAATCTCTCTCTCTCCCCACATGAGATACAGCTGTCGCCCCGGTGCAGCAGAATGAGGTAGAACAGGTTCCCTCTTTTTTTTTGTCAGTGTCTGTAAATAGATTGCTCATTTTGTTTTTTCTTGGTGACAGCCACCAAACAGTGCAGCCTCGTCAATGCTGTGGTTCACGCATTCGATGAGGTCACCCAGGCTTTCGTTTAACTCAGTGCGCTCACGTACAGCGTTACTCATTCTGCTGCAGTGTCCTGATCACAGTCCTGAGTGGGCACATTTGTTTTCACACAGTCTAAAAGTGATGATAGACTTCTTCCATTCTGTATTCTTCTTTAAAGATTTAAACAGAGGCTGAACTTGTATACTATATACATATATGAGTTCACCTAGCCTTTAAAGGGACAGTTCAACCCCAAATTATGCTTTTTCTCTTTCTCTTGTAATAAAACTAGCCTCAAGCCTCAAAATAACACGACTTTTTGACGATATATTTCAGTTTTTCAAATCGAAGTGTCATTATGTTTGAGATAAGGCATCTCAGCTGATATCTCCACAAAATTTGTAACTCACCCTTTAAGAATTTAGTTTGATAAATAGAATCATAAGTTCAAGCAAAAAGTATTTCCTTTATATTGGGGCGACACGTCCCTCTAAAGCTACAGTGTTCCTGTCTTTGTGTAAATCAGCACACATGACCCTAAACCTACTTCAGGAACAGGCTGTTCAGTCTAAACCTGTTATTTATGATTACAGTGCATAAGAGGACACCTTGTCATAACTTCATACTATCTTTTTATAACCACATAGTTTATTCTAAAACAGTTGTGCTCTGCTTATTTAAACCTAACCTGCCATAAAAAGGCCAATCAACTGATCAACTTCTGCAACACAGAGTGTGAAATAGAGACACAGTGAACTAAAACCCACACCTGAGGCTCCAGTTTACATGATGTGACTTGTCCTTGTTGGACAGAAGAGATTCTTGCTGATGGGAAGCTGATGTAGCAACAGCTGGAGGGAGGGTGGGAAGCGGCTCGGAATGTGTTCCTGCTCAGGCTTCGTGTAGCTGCAAGGAAGGAACTTTTGAGAATCCCTCTCAGGTTTAGACAGGACTGCAAGGAGGCTCCTGGAGTTTCATGAAGCAGTGCGGCATTACTTGTTCAACTCTAGTTATTGCAGGATGTGAGCTAAGGCTTTGCATGCTGAAGGCAGGTTATAAAATACTGTGCATGATAAGTGACACTAAGTTGTTTATAGGCAGTATGAGGTTTTACATGTTCAGGCCTGCTCATTATGCATAATAATTCCAGGATTTAAGTGCACAAGGACCTTGCTCTGAATTTAGTCTCATTCACGTAATGAGTTTTTAAAATAGTTTTTGCAGTGAACATCGTTGACAATTGAGCAAGCTGCTCATGCTTTAGCAAGTGTCAGCAGGTTTTCAGTCAGCTGGAAACTTCACACTACTGACAATAGAGCCAGATGCCACACCTCCAGTGAGTCCATGCATTTGAGCTGGTGGTGATGAAACAGCCAAGTTCATGGGCAGTTTGTTACTCAAGTGCTTTGAAAAATAGCAAAGACACAATCAAGTCCGTTTACATTTTTTTATTTTGCATATTTAACAAACTTGTGCATTCCAGATTTTGTTACAAAAGACACACTGCTTACTATGCAAGCATTTACAAGTGGCCAGAGAAAGGTTACACATCAAGTGCAGGGCCCTTAGGTGTTTTCATGGCACTTCTGCTCTGGAGATGAAACCACAGCAGCTGAAGACCAGGAACCCATGCTGATGTCAAGCCACACTTGCAGAATCTAGGAGTTTGAGCAGTGTGGCGTTTCACAGCCATGGTTTTTGTCAATTAGCAAGTACCTCAAGTTGGAATACATGGACAGAAAAAGGGCAAAGCTTGTGGAATGTGCAGTGGCCGGGAGGAGAGGTCTTCATTATGCCGACTTCTCCTGTTCGATGGCTGC
The DNA here is from genome assembly GCA_028566105.1 of Hypoplectrus providencianus. NCBI lineage: Eukaryota > Metazoa > Chordata > Actinopteri > Perciformes > Serranidae > Hypoplectrus > Hypoplectrus providencianus. Next base: position 15,078,218 of record JAOWBC010000002.1, on the reverse strand, counting down.
AAGAGGGAAGGAAAAAAGTTTAAGTTCCAAAAGGTTGTGGTCACAGGAGATAATTGATCTGGATTAAAGATCATTAGCACTTACTTTCTTTGGTTGGCAGTGTGTTTTTCTCTTGAGTCTCCGTTTTCTTCAGTTGGGTCTTGTCGAAGCTTGTGACTGCGGAGACGTCAGGTTTGTCAGCCATTTCTGCAGTGGCTGAAATTGACAAGAAACATTAAGTTAACTAGTCTTTAAATCACCTGGGCATGTTAACAGCACGTTAGGGGTCAGAATTATCAGCTATAATGATTATAATATCTGCTTTAATAGAAATAAGTGCAATGAGAGACAAGGGCGTTTATGCAGAAGCATGTGCATCAGTGCCTGACTAGAGAAACGCTTTGTGTCAGTTAACGTGTGTGCAGCTGAGGGGCCACCGCCCTTTATTAATGCAATCTAGACGAGAAGACTGCCTTTAACTATAGGAACCCCCCTCTGGACAATAAACCTGGCTCACAAATGCAGTGCACTTCACTGAATGTTTAAGTTAAGGTGTTCAGCCAGATTATTATCCATGTGACAGACAACGAAGCATTAGGTTTTAAAGACTACCCAACAACAACAACACATCATGTCCTTCAGCCATTCTGTAATAATCTGTTTACCTAAGGAAGCCTCAAGACATTTTTTGCCCGTTTCCTGCAGCTTTTAACACATGATGCGCAGCTGACGGTCTGATCATTAGCCAGGACATTGTCAGACGACGAGGAGAAACGTACTAAACTAAATAAAAACTGAGTAAATCATTCAACAGTAGAGCGAACAAAGAGAAAGGCTCAAAAGAGGCATGCATATGATAGAATAAACAGGGGGACACACTCACCTGGGACTCAGTCAGACAACTAACAAAAACACACGTCTCTTCGGTGCAGGAGCAGAGTGATGGCTGCAGCGTCAATCACACCATAAATACTACGCAGTATGCAAATCATCCCGTGACGTCATGTCCACTGTTTCCAAAACCCTGCCTTTGAGCTCATATAGTTTTTATTTAAGGGTCTACATTAGCAACGCTACTAAACCGGCTATCACGTGTTGAATTTAACGTCCGTTCGTTTATTTTAAAAAAAAAATCGCTGCGACCACCTGTATCAGATAAGGTGATTGAAAGTACTCTATGAGTCTTCACCTGTCTTTGAAAAAAGCGTCTTTGTCATCAAAGCGGTTCCAGGTCTTGGTTCGTGCAACAAAAGATTTTTTTAAAAAAAAGTAAGATGCAGAGTTATTTCTGAGTGAGACCATGAGTTGACTGGTTTGTGTTTTACTTGCTCATAGCGCCCCATCAATACTGTATAGGGGCGACACCTGGCGGGCAAACGAGGTAATAACCAGGAAGTGTTGCAGCAGCAGCAACTGTGGAGTGATTGTGTAAACCATTTAAGCTTGAAAAATGTTTGGACTGTTTTTCAGTAAAAGACGGTTCATTCAAAATCCCTCGTCGATTTAACGGGTAAGATTATGTTTTGTTAAAGTAAGTAATTTGAGCTGAACGTGATTGTGAATAAGGGCAAGCTATTTTAAAATGTATCATGGATGATAATAACTGTGATTTTAAACTTCATAATTTAAATATTTTGCAAACATTTGCAATTTCTTAAGTGAAACCTCACTTTAAAATTTTCAAGAAATACATTTTATTGTATTTTTTCTAGAAAGTTTCAGCAATATATCAAAATACAATATATATAAATAAAAATGTGAAACTGCACATTTTTTCTTAAGTTAAGTTACATAATATTTATCATGCTGACACCTGACATGTTAATTTTTTTTTTAAAGAAAAAGCTTAAACTATTAGGTGTTAATGTGGTTAAAATATTTTTGATTGGATCCTTAAAAATAAATACGTTGAGACAAACAAGCCATTAATACTAAAAATAATGTATAATACAGCACATTCTGAGTACAATAACTTACCTTTCAGTCGATTTAACTTCTGACCTTAAATATATTTTCTACATTGGATAGAGACCAAGTGACAAATAAACACATTCACAAATTTTAAGAAAAGATGTATTTATACATGTATTCTACACATTCTACACATACATTCTATAATATTTACACACAACCAATAAGACATTCAGTATCATTAAAAGAAATCATTAATGTCTTTCTGCTTTCTATTAAGTCCCAGGCAGAGTGTAAAAGATGTGAAGGTGCTGGTTTGATTATCCACATTTTAAGGTTATGAACCGTCACTGTTTCACTTGGTGGTGAAGTACTTTGAGTAGGTCTTGTTGTACATCACCTGGTTGTCCACTCTGACCACATTCCTCAGGTTTTGCCAGAACCAGGGCTCTGCGGCTGCAGTTCTCGGCCACTCCACAACACTGTTCCCACACAGCCTCCTCCTCAGGCGCAGGAAGTGAGAGTGCTGCAGGACTGGCTCCAGCATCAGCAGCACAATCACATCCACATTTTCATCCAGCAGCCTTTGGTGGGCCAGATACATTGCCAGCTTGAAAATCCCGGTCTTTACGTAGCCCTCCGTCAGGACAAACAGCGTCTTCCGACTGTACCGGATGCTCTGAACAAGGTTATCCAAGAGAGGGACTCCAGGGGGCCAGTCCCTCTCCTCCAGACACAGTGGTAGATGCCTCTCTCCTTCCTCTTCCAGTTTCACTCGCAGGTTCGTCATCACCCACTCAGAGACATGTGGATCCATGGTGTCGTAAGTCACAAACACATCATAAACACCTTCTGATGAGTCCAAGGATTTGTATCCCTTCAGCTTGGCTTTTATAAAGTGTAGGACATAGGAAGCATCCCAGTAAAACAAGTGAGCAACTGTTGCTACAAACATAAAAACAATGATGATGACATGTGTGAATATGTAGATCCTGAATGCCTGGTTGTCATTCACACACTGGTTAATGTCGAAGTTGATCAGAGCTCGACCTTTCCAGTCCGCTGGTGTGTCGCACGTCACGTCGGTGGTCAGTCGAGGAATCTTAATATCACTATTTTCAATCCACAAAATTAAATTTAATGAATCACAAGTACATTGGAACGGGTTTTTCTGCAAGTACAAAGTCTGAATATGAGATTCAGGCTGTGACTGGAAGGTGGATTGATTGATGGTAGTCAGTCTGTTGTTGCTCAGGCTAAGAGTCTTCAGGCCTTTTGCTCCCTTTAGAAAGCTGCTGTCCAAGTGGAAAATGTGATTATGACTGAGGTCGAGGAAGGTCAGAGTGTCTATGAGGTTTTCACTTATACCTGTCACATTAGATAAAAAATTAAATCTCAGGTCCAAAATTTGCAGGTGATTGAAACACTTGAGTTTGTCCCATTTGAAATCTGTGAGCAAGTTGTGACCTATGCGTAGTATGGTGAGGTTATGCGGCAAATAACCATATACATCATCTGGAATCTTTGAGATCCTGTTGTGGGATATGTCTAAAATGGTCAAATTAGTCAGATAAGTAAAAATCATGTTATATGAGCCGTCCTTTTCTTTCCAAAGATTCCCAAGATTATTATTCGTAAATTGGAGCTCTGCTAATGATTTGCTGTACATCTGTTTAGTAGTTAGCCTGGAAATGGAGTTATGACTCATATTCAGCACCCTGAGAGCTGGCAGATTTTTAGTGAAATTTAAATTATGCGTTATCCCGTATGCTTCAAAGTAGTGAGGATTATAACTGAGGTCCAACACTTGCAGTTTCTGCAGTTCTCTGAAGGCGTTGTTATAGACCAGATCAATCTTATTGAATGACAGGTCCAGGTATGTCAGATCAGGCAGCGACGAGAACTCTGTTCCACTAAGTGCTGATGAAAATCCATTTCCTGAGAGGTTAAGACATGCGATGTTCCCATAGCCCTCAAACTGCTCTGGAGAAATGAAAAACAAATTATTTGAGCTGAGGATTAGCACTCGTCCAGAGTCAAAGCACTCTTGCTTGATAAGGCTGTGTGACAGTTCGTAATCAAAATCTTTCGGCTGGGGTTTCATGAATGGTGAAATCGAAAATTCCTGCCTCTGATTGTAGCCAGAACTTGTATGAGGGGGACTATCCCCAGGAATGGGATACAGCCTGTTTTCTGCTAGATATATCATCTTCAGGTGGGGGAATTGGCTGAAGACTGTTGAATTGGAGTGAATAATGAAATTGGTCCCTAAGTTGAGTGCAGACAGATTTTTTAGCTGGTACAAAGGTCTGAACGTGTCCAGTCCAATACTCTGGAAGACCAAACCCTCCAAATGCAAAGTTTTGAGTGACACAAGACTTGAAAACTCTTTTGAAAGATTTAATATCCTAGGGTAGTACTTGAGTTCAAAGTTGAAAGAGAGATCCATCCTTTCTAACTTTGGAAGATATCTTAAAAATGTTGCCTCTCCAGTGATTACTTTAAAGAGGAAGTTAAATGACAAGTAAAGTTGTTTGAGCTTGTTCAGCCTCTCAAACCAGGAAGGATCCATGTGGTCCAGTGAGTTTCCTCCCATGTAAAGTACCTCAAGTTGCATAAGACTTTTAAATGCATCGGGATGGATAGCAATTGATCGGTTTTTGCAAGGAACACAGGGAAATGGTGCATTTTGGCATCTCGGGCAATTCCCTTCTATTTTAAGGACTGTCAGGTTTTTTAGCCCAAAAAAATCATCTTTTGATATGTACTGTATTGCATTGGAAGCCAGCTTCAACACGTTTAATGATTGGGGTAATCCTTTAGGAACTTGAGTTAAATTGTTATAGGACAAGTCCAGGAACTGCAGTTTTCTCATGACTGCAAAACTGTCTTCCTTAATCTTAATAACTTTCCCACAAGGATTCCAGAAGTAGCAGTTTTTGGATAACCATAAATGTGTCACGCTGGTTAAGCCGGCAAGGCTCCTGTTATCTACCAACATGATCTGGTTGGTGTTCAGCTCAAGCTTCTCCACACTGAGAGGGAGATTGCCGGGAATCGCACTCAGACGAATGCCGGTCAGTTTGAGGTCGTGCAGTTTAGTCAGATTTTTGAAAGCGTTCACAGCAATTTCCACCACCCTATTCTTGTTGGCCCAGCTGAGGTTTAGTGTGGTCAGATTCACCAAGTTGGAAACTGAATCAACCAAAATTTTGTCAATTGAATTTTCCGATAAGTTGAGCTCGGTGGCATTACTGGTTATCCCATGAGGTACGCTTTGCAGATGGCGCCCTCTACAGTCAAATAGGACCTTTGACGTGTTGTAGGCTGTGACATCACAGGGGAACTGAGCTGTCATCCACTCAGGTTTACATGCAGCAGGCTGGATCTCATAATGGCAACTCAGACAGAACAGCAGCAAGTGCATCCAACAGGTGGCGGTCTGCGGAAAAATAGAGTGAAATGCAGCAACTTTAATTACTTTAATTTTCATGAACGTGCAAAAACAGACTGGAAATAATACAGTGCATAATCCTTTTTGTGTTATTTTTTAAGATAGTTTTCCATTTTAAGAGTATATAGGAGACACTGCAGGCCAAAACCTCAATTTAAATATTCAGGTTTTTTGCTTACTTAACATGTCTACCTTCATATGAGTGTAAAGAAAACATTTAAAGTACACATTTAGGTGTTTATTTATGGTTTGTGTCCGTACATTTCTGCTTGAATCAACAAATATAGCTTTAGATAATGTCTACTTTGCCAGTTTACATACAAAATGCCCTTGCATTTGTAATAAGATGTCATTTTCACATCCATGCAAAAGTTTTTACCAAAGGAGTATCATGCAAAATGAATTTTACAACATATCTTTAATGGCCTTTTTCTTCAATTTTCCCCATGTTCTTTCAGAAATCTCCACTTAAGAGGCTTTTTTTTGTATTAAACTTTGCAGTTCCCTTTCTTTCTATGATCTGATGGTTTCCATAGAGGGGGTTGTTCATTTATCATTCATAGCTTCATTTTTTTATGGCTGTTGACAGCATTTTCTGGTTTATAGAGTAA
>JAOWBC010000002.1:15054807-15072163 GCA_028566105.1 Hypoplectrus providencianus | reverse complement strand
AAAGTTTGTGTAAAAGTCTTACATAATATGTTATAAAAACATAACAAGAATGTTGAACCTGGCTTTATTATGTTCAGATGTCTGTCCTGGGAATGTATTTTTAAAAGAAAGAAAAGAAGCAGAAAATGCATATTCTGAAAACTTGTGATACAAAAATAATTTAAGATTGTTATTATCCCCTTGAAACTGTAATTATAGCAAGCAGCAAACCTGTTTCAGTGTTTCCATGGGCTTCTGACTAATGTTGAAGAACACATAGTATTTACGGGTACCACTTGTATCCAGCAGGTGGCAGCATGACATCTGTAGGTTCAATACTACACAACTTGAATAACTGTTGTGTTTTGAAATATGTAGTATGTTACCCCCTTTACGGGCAGGGTATGTAACTTTTCCTCAATTACCAGCTTTTAGAAGTTTAAAGTTACTGCATCAGATATAGAGAAGACATAAAGTCAGTGAATTTGTTCAGCAATTGCAGATACAAATACTACTGGTCATGTCGGACTAAGGAAGTCTGCTGAGGCAAAACAACAAGGAGTGTACAGAACTCTGGGGGGATTTATTGCATATGAATCAACATATTCATAACTTAAAAAAATATATATATAAAACATTATTTTAAAGTCATTTAATTAATTCCCCTGAAAGCTACATGGTTTGATGTTAACACCTAGTATTGAAGTATTATTATTGTTCTATTCCAATAGTTTTAATATTTCCCAAATGTTCAGCATGCTATCGCTTGAAACTCATCATTTAAAATCAGGTTATCTGGGTTTGTTTTTCATTGCTGCTTATTAGGTAGCAAACTATAACTGTTTGAATATGGAAGGTAAAACTGATAGAATAAGGAATGATATATAGTTTTTGTGGGAAACTTTAATGCACTTTATTTAATCTAGAACACTCCAAAAATGCAAAAAATATTTTGTTCAAGTCAAACTTTCCAGAGCAAAAAAAATGTACACACCGAAGCACAACAATAATTGTAGATTATATCATATTTAAAGAAAGGATTAAAGAAACACCAAATTGAAAGCACATGCAGCTAACCATTAAATGAATACACACATAAGTTAAGCAGTCCCATGAGTGAAATGTTTAGATAAGCTTTAGTCGGAAAAGCTATGCTTTGCTGGAGCTCAGCCAAAAAGCGAAGAACAGGTAAACTTGTATCAATAAAACTCACCATTTTGCATGCAATTTATTGATTCTTTTGGTGATCCTTGAAGTCACTGTGATGGCTTTTCAGGTTCAACTGAAAATGGACTTACTGTAAAAAAAAAAAAACTGTCTGGTGTTTCCTGAAGTCACCACAACTGGAAACGTCTTATGATCTAGCGGACTGGCTGGTTCATATCATAAAGCTCTAGCATGTGAAGTAGCATGTGAATTGAAGAAGTGCATATGTCTCATTTCCCTTTTTCATTATAAGTTGTCAGTTTTGATGCCATCTCAGACAAAGTGAAAACTATAATTCTCTAAGGGGATGGCAAAGAGTGGCAGCAAGTTCCCCTTTCAATGGCAGTAAACAGGGAATTCAAAATTAGCACACAATTCATACACATTTCCATTACAATAGTTTTCTTTTTCTCACATTTAAATAGTAGGATGTTTAGAGTTCACGCAATAAGTGTGCAGAAGTGCATTCAGAGGAAGTACATACAGCAGTGCAGTGTTTTTACAGTGTCTCTTTGAAGAGGTTGTTGTATTGTTTGTGGCTTTCAGTGGCTAAAACACTTCTCAGGCTGAACCAGAAGTACAGCTGGGCCTGAGGGTTTGTTGGCCACTCCAGAACAGACCGTTTATACAGCCTCTTCCTTAATCTCAGGTACTTTGAATTGCAAGGTACTTTCTCCAGGAATATCATCACAATAACATCATTTTTCTCATCCATTAGCCTCTGGTGGGCCATGTAGAAGGCTGTCTTGAAGCTTCCACTCTTTAAGTATCTGTTGGTGAGAATGAACACGGTCCTCTTGCTGTTGTGGATGCTCTGGGAGAGGTTGTCGATCAGGGGGCATCCAGGGATCCAGTCCCGTTCCTCCAGACACAGTGTCAGGCGGCGGTCTCCCTGGCCCTCCAGATGAGTGCACATTTCCTTCAACACCCACTCTGTCACCGCCGGATCATCCTTGTCGTATATCACGAAGGCATCATAGGCGGAGCACTGGGAGTACAAGCGGCCGTAACCTTTGAGCTTCGCTCTGCAGAAGTGGTAGATGTACCAGACGTCCCACAGGAAGAGGTGGCTGGAGATTGACAGGGTGAGGAAGATGAGGACGAGGGACGTCATGAGGGTGTAGAGGATGATTGACAGGTAGCTGTGCTGGCAGGCCTGCAGGTCCACTGAGATTACAGCGTGACCTTTTTGTGCCCCAGGGCGGTCGCATGTAACTTCCGTGGCCAGTCTTGGGATGGTTACGTTGGTCTTGTTGAGCCATTTGATAAACTGAGTGGCATTGCAAGTGCATAAGAATGTGTTGTGGTGCAGAAGCAGCATGTCCATCTGTTCAACGACTTTATCTGGGAAGCTAGTTTCATCAATGTGCTCTATGAGATTATAACTTAGATCCAAATGTTTTAAAGCAAAGGCATCTTTAAGAAAATCTGGTGTGAGTTTTACAATTTGGTTTTTATGTAAAAGGAGCTTTTTGAGAGATTTGGCACAAGTTGACAGCTGAGGTGGAACCGTACTGAAGCTGTTAACACTGAGATCTAAGACCTCCAACAAAGGTAGAAGTTGTAGCTTCTCCCAGTCAAAGGTCTGATCTTTTAGTTTGTTGTTTTGAATGTGGAGCTCAGTGAGTTTTTCTGGCAGACCGCTGAAAACTTCCTTTGGAATAAAATGGAGGTTGTTGTGAGAGATGTCAAGGATGGTCAGATTATATAATTTCTTAAAATAATTGGTGTACATGGTGTTCCCGTCCCTCCACAACACATCTAACCTGTTATCTCTGAACTCTAACCTCTCTAGAGATTGACTCTCCATCTCTGTGTTTGTGGAGGTGGAGATCTTGTTGTGGTTCATGAGCAATATTTTAAGATTTTTTAAATTTTTGGTGAAATTCAGCATGTGAGTCAAGCCCTCGGACTCAAAGTAATGATTGTTTCTACTTATATCCAAAACTACCAGATTTTTCAGCTCTTGAAATGCCGTTGAGTACAGCAGGTCCAGGCGGTTGGAGGAGAAGTCTAGATATTGTAAGTTTGTCAGGTAGCTAAATTCAGAGCCGTTCAGACTTTGGCTCATTGCATTTCCAGACAGATTGAGACACCTCAGATCTCTGAGATTTAAAAATCTTGAATGCAAGAAGAATATGTTGTTCCCGCTCACATCTAGGGTTTTGCCAAACCGACTGCACTTCTTTTGGACAAATGATGTAACAGTTCCCAGTTCTTTGTCTTTGTATTTGCAGCTGCGTGCATATTCATCATATCTGAAGTAATGAATCTCTCTCACTTCCTTACTTTGATACTGAGCTGCAGCCAACATGGGAGACCAGTACAAGGGCTCTCCCCCATCTGAGCCCACAGCATCTTGGTCCTCAGAAGGGGAAGATATTTTGTTGCCAGCTAGACTGATTATTTTAAAGCTTTTTAATTCCATCAGCATACTAAGATTTGCTATTTTAATAAAATTTGTACCCAGATCTACAACCTCTAAGTGTGTAAGGTGTTTTAACGGAGCAATGCTCTCCGGCTTTAGCTGCTGAAACACAAAGCCCTTCAGTCTAAGAATTTGGAGGGATTTGAGTGAGGAGAAGCTGCAGCTCAGCCTCAGTGTTTTGGGGTACTTCTGGAGCTCATAGTTAAATGAAAGGTCGAGTTCCTCCAGTTTGCCCAGGAACTGAGGGAAGTGCGTGACCCCTATCTCTCTGGCTAAAAAGTTCTGTGAGAGGTCAAGCACTCTCAGCTCTGTTAGGCTCGTAAACCACTCAGACGGCACACAAGTGAGAGAGTTACTGTGCAGGCGCAGCGTCTTTAGCTTTGTCAGCATTTTAAAAGCCGCCTTGCTGATTTTAAGTGGGGAATTATTTGGACAAGGGGTGCAAGGGTAAGGGGCATTGTAACATCGAGGACAGTTTCCGCTAATATCTAGAATTTCAAGGTTAGTCAAGTTCTTGAAATCCTCGTCTGTAACACTTTGGAAGTTGTTGTTGTAGAGGTAGAGCTCTTTCAGGCTTGTGGGAAGATTTTGTGGAATATAGGATAAGTTATTGGACTTCAGACATAACAGTGTTAAATTATTAAGCTGTAAAAATGCACCATCCTCTATAAAATAGGAGGTGTTGCATGGGTTACGGTAGTAGCAGTTTTGACTGAGGTAGAGCATCTGAATGTTTCTGATCTCAGAGAGGTTTGCTTTAAAAATCTCATAAATGTGGTTCACTTCCAAACTCAGCAGGATCAGGTTCGGAGGGAGGCCTTTAGGTATGCTGCTCAGCTGGTTCCCGTCTAGATACAGAGCTCGCAGGTTCCTCAGGCTGGTAAAGGTGTCTTCCTTTATTGTCACACTCCGAGTGCACATGCGGTCCTTGGGCCCAATTTTGATGGGCACGCAGTTGCACCTCATGTCAATCTCAGTCAGATTCTCCAGGCCGCGAAAGGAGGTGGAGTTTAATTGAGGAATGTGGTTGATGGTGAGCGTCAGATTGGTCGTTTCCCTGGGGATGCCAAGGGGGACATCTTTGAGGCTTCTTTCCTTGCAGTCCACCGTCACGGAGCTCCCGTTGTTGGCCTCATGAACATCACATGGCAAAGTTTTTGGGTGAAATACCCTTGCTGTCAATGCGGAGGTGCAACAGCACAGGCTCAGCAGTGCAACACACATCTGTACAGAAACACAGGGGATTCACTGATCTGAGATTTGGTAATAATTACCGGGAAAATGCTAGAATCACAGTCAAATGAGCATGTACAGACTTCATGAAACAACTACTGATACAAGCTAGCATCTCATTTTCCATCTCTCAGTGTAGTTTACAGCCCCTCTGATCAAAGCCAGCCCGCCACTTCACCACTTAATGAATGCTATTATAACACAACAGAGTACATGAATACACTTCTAAAACATTACAGTCTATGAACAAATGTAACTGAACTCACCAGGTGGAAGAACATTGTTCACAAGAGAGATTTGTCCTGCTATGAGTTCTGTTTGGATTGCATACTGAAAGGAATGTAACACCGATGATCAGCTCCGAAGGGGATGAGGTGAAAGTAACAGGTGTCTGGGTTATAATTAACCAGCATCACTTCCCTATTGTCACAAACCGCACACCCATCCAAATCTTCCATCTTATAATGTGTTTGATAATGTTTGAGTAATGGGTTATGTCATGGTACAAAGATGTTATCTGATTATTATGAAGAGATTTCTCTGCTCTTTTATTATAGTATACCAAGACAAGCTGGAATACTAAATATATTAGTATTCAGTAAAATGCAAATGTATATAAGACATTTGTAGCCATGCTGCATACAAAGTATTTTAATCAATTACAGATGTTTGGACATATAAGTCTGCTTCAGGGCATATATTGCAGTATAACAGCACAGCTGGAGGAGTTGTGGGTTATTAAGTGGTAACCCTGAGTGGAAATGAGCTGTTTCATTTCTCATTGGCCTGCAGGGGAAAGTGGAACCTACAGTATGAATGTCTTTGGGGTTCCCAGCTTACGTGGTCAAGATGCTATTCAGGCACCAGGCAGAATCTTCTTCCTTTATCTCTTCACAGTCAGTTTCACACGTGAGCTTCGCAGACAGTATACATGTGCGCATGTTTGGCTTTTTGTTTGAAACACCCAGTGCAGGAATAGACACTGGAGTTTTAGTAAAAACAACATCCACCTGATCCACCTCTTCTATTAAAAAGCATTGGGGGAAAGTAAATAAGAACATTTGCTCAGGTACTTGAGTATAATTTTGAAGTATTTGAACTTAGATATTTTAATTTTATTCCACTAGATCCTTCTATTCCATTATGTTACTTTGCAGAGGTAAATTTGAATTATTTCTCTCTCTTATTTCAACCTCTGCTTATTTATCTTATTGTTTTATTCAAATGTTACATTTATGTTGAGTCCTGCAATAAAGTATTACAAAAAAAAAACCCACCTAAAAAAACCTACATTGAAATTGAAATAGCAATGCGCACAGTGACGATAATTAGCATAAAGTGTTACATAAGTGGCTGAAATGGTTAGCTAAAAATACAGACTGAACAGAAAAGAGGTTGAAACATTCACCTAAACTTGAAGAATAGCTGTCAGTATAAGTGCTCACCAAACCAAAATAATAAACTCCTCTGTACAATAAATAGTGTTATATCAAAATTGGCAAAATTTAGCGAAAACAATGCATCAAATTCAATATGAGTGTATATGTTTTAAACACAAAAAGTTTGAGCATTAGCTATCGTACTATATTGAATGAAATTTAGGTACAAAGTATTTGTAAAATAATATATTTAGTTCTAATGTTTTTCAATATTTTTTTGGAATCAGGATTGTACATATAGATCATATTTTGTAAATTGATGCAGGGGTATGTGCGCTCATCTGACAGGGCTGTGGGTACCTTAGACAAAGAAAGTTAGTTACCACTGGGCTAAACAACAGCACGTTGGAGCAACATGTGCATATGCGACTCTCACTCATAACCACATTCAAACACTCACTAGAGTGAATTGGGCCATCATCATCATTAATGCAAAAAGCATTACCGCCACTCAGGCTTGAGTATATGGTGAAATTATGAATTATTAAACATAGTTATAAAACTAAGCATGGGTCAAGCAACTTTTCTGTATGAATAATGCAATTTTTTTGGAACAAACTTGCACAATCCAGAAAAGGCATTGTGTTATTCTGTTTTTAATGCCTCAGTGATCGACTGAAGATTTTTAATAATCATGAATTTGCATGAAACACTGCAAAATTTGTGGTATTGTATGAGAGGCTGGTTATAAACAGAGGAAACAGACAAAAATCCTTTGAGAAGACTTTTTAAAACTTTTAATCTTTTAAGGATGTTGACAAAAAATAACAAGAAACTACTGTGTTCATGTGTAAAGTATTCATTAAATCAAGGTGAACCCAGCAGATGAAAAAGTAATGTGCATTATTTGATTGATCACGTCTCGTCCTGTGCAATGATTTGTCTTGAGCTGTATATAGTGTATGCATGTCTCCAACATAACATATATTCTTACAATGTATAAACAAGGTACTAATAAGTAATAATCTACATGTAAACCCCTAATATAACCAATAAATCATTAAAATAATCCCTATTACATAATATCAGATAATATATTTGAGAGGAGAGTCATATGCTTCGTCATAGAGGCCTTAATATAATCTATTTAAAAGTTTAATGATTCATATAATTTTTACTTTACATAATAAAATATTGTATACACAAGGCAAGTTTTTTTTCACAGCAGTTCACATTGGTTGTTACACCCATGTCTCTTATGTATGGCTTTAAAATCAATAATCAGGACAAAAAAACAACAGTTTATTTGTTGAGCAGTGTTTTCAGTGAGTGAGTTAGTGCGTTTATAATAGCAGACATGGTGGCAGAGTGATGTGTCAATGCATTCACACTTTGGTCACAGGGGGAGCATCCCGAAGCCGCCTCTGCAGCTTTTAGCAGACAAACATAGTTCATCACGACCTCATCCACCTTGGCTACCACCTCGCGCCGCTCGCTCTCGGTGCTCAGGCCTTCCACGAGTGACATGCAGGCCTGCGTCAGGCAGCAGAGTGTGTGGAAGCTGTGCGTCAGAGTGAGCAGTAGCTCCTCCGGGCTGCTGTACTCTTCCCCCATCTGGCTGCACGCGCCGCTCAGCACTTTGGCTTGCATGAAAAGCAGCTGGGAGAACGTTTCCATGTCGGCCTCGCTGACCTCTTGTTTCTCACCTGTGGACGAATGGCCGATGCTGGAACGCAACACGCCCACCATCTCTAAGGCATCCTTACGTGCAAGTGCGAACCCCGTGTGTAGACTGTAGGTTTTTCCTTTCATTGAATTTACACGAGCTAGCCTTGCTTTGAGGCTCAAGTCATTCTGAGCTGCGGCCATGTGACTCCGCTCAGCTTTCAAGGCCGCCTTTTGCTTGCGTTTGAAAGAAACCGAGCTGACAGAGAGCAGAGCATGCGAGCGCATCTCTCTGTCTTCATTGTCGCCATCAGTGTTTTTCTTTCTCTGCAGGAAGCAGTGACTGAACGGCCCACGGCACCTCCACGGCCCTCTGTGCAGCCTTGGCGCTGTCGACTCTGGCAGCAACAGGGAGGCTCCTCTTAGCAGCTTTCTCCCAGATGAATTTGATGCGACTGAACCCTGGGACAGGCTCTTGGGTAAGGTTTTGGCAGAGAATATGCTCTGCACTTTTGGGGGATCTTGAGACTGGAAATTCTGACCACCACTCTTCCTTGTAAGTGTAGCTCTGGTTTTCTCTAACAGCGTTTCTAAGCTCCTGGAACTTGGCATCATGGTACTCCAGCTCCTCCTGAGCATCCGATCCCTGCGTGGTTTCCTGAGGCTGCTTGTTTTAGGGTCACATGAAGATCCACTTGAGGGGAAAGCCAGGGCGTGTGGGTCGGCCTCAGGGCTGGTCGGTGTTAGCCCGCTGGGCTCTGTGCTACTTCTTAATGATGATGGTGACGTGGTTGTGGTGGTGGTACTGGTCTCATTACAGAGAGCTAAAGATGACTCTTCCCCAACCTTCTTCAGCTGTGTGCAAGCTACACTAGGGGTAGTAGGGAAACAAAAAGAACTGTTAAGTATCACCCTGATGGGACAAATTCATCCGCAATTTGATTATGGCATCTTTTCCTGAATATACATACTTGTAAATGTACATCTTAATCCCTTAAGGGTCAGATAGAATCAAAGATAGTGAAAGGAATACAGATTTTATTGTAAAGTAGTGGTGCCCAACAGTTTTGGCCTGTCACCTCTTAAAGCTGGGGTTAGCAGTTTTCTGGAAAAAACGAACTACAGCCAGTTTCGTTAATGAACTAGACTGAGAACATGTGGGCATGTAAAGCCCTTTGAGATGACATACTATGCTAATAGTCTGGCCTTCTGCTAAACGTAGGCGTCAGCTGTGAGCTCATGAGATTAGCCCAGCCATGAGCATTTGGCTTCGGATAGCAAAAGGCTGAAGAATCCAGAGATGGAGAGTAAATCTGAATAGTTTAGCCTTGTGCTAACCGTAGTCGTGAGCTCACAACTACAGCAAGCTACATTTAGCAGAAGGCCAAACTATTAGCATAATTTCTCTCCTTGTCTGAAAAGTTTGTTTTGTTTGTTTTTGCATTGATTGCCAGCATCTCTGAAAGACTTCCTTTGGGTAGCTTTGCAGTGTAAGCACATGCTGCCAATGCTGAAATGGAAACTTTTACCGTTTAATGAGGCACTGACTTTCTGAAAGCATGTGTATTTGCATTTTTAGAGCAGCCAAAAGGAACACCCTTTTTTCTGCAATGACTTGTGATTGACCAAAGTCTCCTGTTGTGGACGTTTTTTAGAGCCTAAATAAAGTCAAGAGGATGCTATGCGGAAGGTTATTGTGGAATTTTGGAAAACAAAAAGCTGTCTATCCCAGCTTTAAAACATCAGCATCTACTTGGAACGTCTCGCTTGTTTCATTTGAAAGACTTCTACAGGTGTGAAGAGGTGACGGCATTTAATTATTTAACACGCAATAAAGAAAATGATATAAATATATGCTTCACATAAGCACATTAGCATTGTGATTGTGAGCATGTTGGCGTGCCAGCATTGGCATTTAGATCAAAGCAGCGCTGTACCTAAATGCAGCCTCACGGAGCTGTAAGAATGCCTGTTGAATCTTAATCTTGTTTTCATACTATAGCTTGACACCACAAAGTAGACAAACATTTTTTTTTATTAAGTAACCTGTATACAGACATTTATCATTTGCCTGTAATTATTAACTTTAGTAAAAATCCTTGAAGTTCCTTTCATGCACATAAACAGACAGATAAGAGAGACTACTGTTTAGTTTTACCTGTGGTTTCCTTAATTTTGGGCATTCGGTGACTGCCATCCCGAGTAATCCCAAACCCGGGCTCGGCACTGGTAGCGGCGTGGATTTTCCTCAGCAGGGTCGGGTCCATGGGGTGGCTGAGCCTCCCTTGACCTGGCGGCCCGTACGCTTTCTCCTCAGCCGTTACATAACTCAGCCCCTTGAGCGAGGACTCTGACAGTACATGCATATTGTCTGTGGCACAAAGAGGAGAATCCATAGGAGTGACACAGCTGCTGCTGCCTGTGCTACAACCGGCATCTATAGAGGAACATTGTGAGCTCTGCAGAGAATGAACGCCTTCACTCTGTATCGAAGACATGCGCTTGCTCACGTGGTAGTCATATAACCGAGTTACATCTTGCTCTGAAGGTGGAATCTTAATTTGCTGCTGCTCATTGTCCTGTGAAGTGGCGTCTCCTTCTGCAAGGACGGTCCCTTTGGACGGTGAGTGGACCCGGGTATTTAACTGTTGGCTTCTCTCATCTGAGTCCTGTTTCTCTCCTTTAACTGTCAACCTGTCTGCGTGGGAAGCCAGTGACTCACTCACACATTCTGGAGGGAGATTTTCTGCCATTTTGTTTCCAGGCGCTCTCTGCTGCCATTTTTGATGCCGCTCTTTTAAGTGAGTTCGCCCCAGATCAAGTTGATTCATGTAGTAAGAATCTCTCACAGTGAAAGCGTTGTACTTCCCAACCAGATGAGGAGGCTCCTCTCTGGCAGAGTCATGGGGAGTCATGTGAGATCTGTCAGAGGATTCACAGGTATCTGCTTGGATTCTGCTCTCTGCCTCCCTCTGCTTCCCTCTCTGCCTGCTCATGACTGATCCCATGTGCATCTTAGTGAAGTATTCACTGACTGACTTTATTTCCATCGTCTCTGGCTCCATCTCACCGCCATCAGAGTGAAACATCTGGGAGGATGCGACGGCAGATGATTTTGCCTCTTCATCCTGATGCTCCGGGGTTTGGTACTGCATAGCTCCTGCGCCACCATCGCCACGTGCGCCGCCCTCTGTCTTTTCCTCGTTCACGGGGTGGTATCCTTCTGCCATGGCCACATGCAACCTCAGGTGGTTCTCCGAGTGCCTCTGAGCAGTGGCCAGCTCCGAGCTCTCTGTCATCTCAGAGGAGTTTGTCTCGTTGCCAGAATCTGAAGACTCGGGACTAAATGCTCGGGATATTTCTACACCTGTGTACCACAGAAAGACAAAGACTTCATTAACAATTCATCTGCGGCACATGACAAAATATCACATGAGGGGACAAATACAGTAATTTAATGGCAAAGACAATGTTATGAAGCATGTAGAGGAGAAAAGGAGTCCATGATTACTTTAGAAGGACAACAACAATAATACATTTAAATCTACATAAAACAACTACTTAAAGGGACAGTTAATCCCCAAATCAAAAATACATATTTGTTTTCCTCTTTTCTGTCATGTTTCTTTACCAATCTACAATATGTGAGTTGCCCAGTGTCAAAGATTTGGGCAGTATAATTGTCAGCCTTCTGATGATTATAATAAAACTACATGACAATGAATGTCCCTTTCTAAAAAATAATGATAACATAGGAAGTTAAGATTACTGACAGACTTGGTGGGTTGTTCAGTGGAAAAAAGTAGGACCTACATTAAACTGTTCATAACACGATCTGTAGATTATCTTGAGTAACAGGGTCATGATTTTTTTGAAAGACATTGCTGTTGCTTTTTCAATTCTTTTCCATTTGTATGGACATTCTGAGCCTGAAGTGCTATCTAGGTTTATTCTGCAACTCACACCAAAACAAGCTAGCTTTCAAAACAGCATTACAGGTAAATGGAAGATTATGTATTTCATATTTGAGGATGAACTGTGCATTTTAAAACTACAACAAAATTAGGACATTATGCAGTTATTTTTTTCTGAATTAGTAAAAAAAACATCTGACACTTGGTGTTTTGCAACTGATAAAACAAACACAATGATCCACAAAGCAACCACAAATGTTGGCAAAATGGAATAAAATAATATTAACTAATAGTAATGAACACAACTGCTCATGTGCTGAAATGAATGAAGAAATACCCACACAAATGGAAACATAGGACAAAATGGGCTTTATTGAAAAAAAACAAAAACAACTCAACAATGACAAATGAAAAGTGAATGGCTGGAACATGTGTGGTGTTAATGGATGAACGTTACAATAGTGTAAGGAGAACCTGTGCTACTCTCTGACTGAGCCGGGCTCTGTTCCTCGGATGCAGCCAGGGCCTCGAGTGCCTGTAAGGTGGACACCACCGCATCGTTCAGAGGCTCCCCCTGTCCCTCCGCTCCGAGGGTGGGCACCGAATCTATCAGAGACACTGGGATATCGTTGCAGCCCCCCTTGGCCCGCGTGCCGGCCCCCTGCTGCTCCTCCTCATCAGAGCTGTCCCTGAATCCGGGAGGAGGAGCGGCGATGGCCAGGTTAAGGGAGTGCAGCAGCACGTCATTGTCCTCCTCGTCATTCCCCTCTGGCGGGGGAGGGAGGGAGGTCAAGTCAATGATGTCATCGCTGGACCCTGAGAGCGAGAGTAACATCGGCTTGTCAATGTCACTCATCACCATGTCCTCCTCGCAGCTGATGTCATCCTCATCCTCGGCCTCGTCTGTCGTCTCCGCGTAGCAGATGTCGTGCAGCAGCGGCTCCTCGATGCATTCAGTGGGACCAAAGATTTTGGTGGAGTACTGATACCCGTCTCCGTCTTCTATGGCATCCATCATCTTATAGTCCTCCTCGAGGCGCCTATACATGTGGCTGTGATTGTCTAGAATTTCTGGGCTTTCATCCATCAGTCTCTGGTAGCCCAGATTTTGGGGGTTTACACTGTCCAAGGGGGGATCTCCAAATATGAAGGAGACCTTTGCACTCCTGGAGGAGTCTTGGGGTTTGGGCCTGGGGACATTGAGGTAAGTTTGGGTGCAGGGGATTCTGCAGCACTCCGCTCTCTCCGCCACGTGCACCGAGTGCTGCGCCTGGTGGATCTCAGTTACGTAAACAGGTTGGCCTTCAAATCTCCCGTGCTCGAGGTATTCACACTCCTGGTCAGAATACTCTTGGCTGCATCTCTGATTGTTTCTGTCTTCGAATCCTTTATGGGGCGTGCTGTATGTGCACTCGATGGCCTGGT
This sequence comes from Hypoplectrus providencianus, assembly GCA_028566105.1. Taxonomy (NCBI): domain Eukaryota; kingdom Metazoa; phylum Chordata; class Actinopteri; order Perciformes; family Serranidae; genus Hypoplectrus; species Hypoplectrus providencianus. Next base: position 15,058,934 of record JAOWBC010000002.1, on the reverse strand, counting down.
AGGTCTGCTTTACTCGAGCTGCATGGCCTGAAAAAGAGGAAGCAGAAGATAAGACAGGTCTATTTTAAACACAACACCTTTCTGATGAGTCATGTTGTGATCAATTTGGGCGTACTTGTTTCTGTGTTTTTGGCCACATTGAAGATGGAGCGCCGAGAGTCCACTAGTAATCTGTAGTAGCCAGCAGTCAAACAAGCCAGATTCATTGCATCAACAGACTCCATTAAGAGAGTGATGGGCTGTGAAAGAGGCAGATACGCAGAAGACAATGAGTGCAAAATAAATGGGAAAGTGGGGAAAGCTGCAGAATGATGTTATAATGACTGCCTACCACACTCTGTGTTGTTAGGGTTACCTTAGAAAATATTCACAAAACCTGCCAGCACATGATTTTAATCTTAATAAAAGAAGAGTGTTTGTTAACCTTTACGTCCAGAACGTGTAGTTCCACTCTAACCCTGTTCTCATCTTCTGTATACATCTCAATGCGGTTGACATGACTGAAATCAGCCAGAAGTGCCACCAGGTTTGTTTTGGTGTTAATCACATGGCTGATGCCATATTTGGGCCCCACCAGCAATGTCACCTCCGTGTGCTTCTCGCCTTGCTGTAAAAAAGGAAGTGAGAATCAGCAAAGTTGTCTTGTCACCTAGTATGTCTTTGTGACACACACTTGCAGCACACAACATAAGAAGATGGAGTCACTCACAATCAGCGTGGATTTAAACACCCGTCCTCCATATAGCCTCAAATCACTGAGATACTTCAGATAATGGACTTTTGCCTGCAGGGCAGTCAGCTAGAATGAGGAAGGAAAGGAAACAGCATTGGATACAAGCTAAAATTATACCAATGATGTATAAAAAAAAAAAAAAGGTGCAACATTATCTATTTAAGCAGCTACACGACAGTTATTTTGAAACTGAACACTCCACTAGGTGGCAGTATAGAGTCTTGCAGATGCAGAGAGGGGAAGAGAGGAAAGGGAAGAGGTAGCACACTCTACCTTTTTACCAGGCGGCACCAGGTTCTGATTGGTTTTGAGGATGTGAGTGAGGGCTTTTTTGATGTTCTTCTCTTTCATGCTAGACAGCACCGCAGGAGGCAGGAACAAGGCCAGACCCCACTCCTTCCTGCAGACGCACGATTCATAAAGATTAGAGAAGGTCACTCAATCACCGGGAAAAACAGTCAAGTCATCACTCCTCTATGGTGATCGATTCACTTCACCCAGAGGTGGTACATTGATTAACTGCCATAGTACAATCTCAATCATTAACTAACCAGGAGGGATGTATCTCCTGGCATTGCAGCACAACAATACCACTGAGATCATTATTGCTCATTGTATGAGAGCAAACAAGAAAATGACTCATTGTGGAATCTACTTACTCGATATACTTGAGGGAAACTTTCTGGGACTGCTTGGTATTGATGGTTAGAATATACATTTGCAGGGCAGCCAGGTGGAGGGCCGTGTCGTATTTCAGTTCTGACCCAAATCTCTCCAGCACCACATCATTACAGCTCTGGAGGAGCCGGAGAGGGAGAGGACAGGAGGAGGTTAAGCTTCAGTTACCCTCTTATCACGAAATTCAAGACAACACCTGCACACCTACAGCAGCTATGTGTTTGCCAAGGCCATTACTATAGACTGAAGTCCCAGCTAGGGCCCCATTTCTGGGGCTTTTGAGATTAGCATACTGTGGTTCTATAAAATCTTTTTCACGGGTCTCTGAAATCTCTTATTTAACTTGGTCCCCTTTTATATATGGTATGTTGAAACTTTGTCCTTTTTCTGAATTAAGACGATTATTTTCCAGTAGTCAAAGAAAGTAACACTAGAGACCAGGAAAACAGCTTTCATAATCAACCTGCACATATCACACAGTTTATTTGTAATTTTTTATTTACTCTTCACATATCTACAGTAAAGTAGATAAGGGTTAAGCAGAGGGAATGGAAAATGTCATCTATAAATTCATGCCAATATCAATAAAAAAAAAGTCAATTGGTGTTGGTATATCATTCAAAATCCTATATACATTTTTCAAGTAAATAAGCTATGTTGCTGATCTCAAATGTTAGATGTTATAGATCTTAAGTGTCATTTTTGTAAATGTCTTTGCACAATTTAAGGCTTTAATCTAAAATAAATAATAAATTAAAATGGCATGTGATAAATGTTATTGCATCTGGTGTTATTCACCTGAACATAGAGGTACTCGAATGCTACAGCGTCTCTCCTCAGAAGGTCCACGGGGTCCTTTGGGACAAAAGTAATTCGGAAAAAGCACTTCATCTTGTGTGACCCTGGCCTCTGTGTCACCTGGAGCGCAAGAAGATAACAAGGGTCCCATTAGTCAAGTGTGGGACTGCAACATATCTAATAACAAACACTTTGCAAGATTTCAGTGATGGTATCCTGAGGACAAGGGTGGTATCCTCCCTCTGTTTTTCATCAAGTCCTTTATCTAACTGCCTGTCTGCTGTTTAGTAGCACTCGAGAGAGCTGTCTCACCTGAGTTAGCATCTCCTGCTCATGCAGGAGCATGAGTTTGCTGGCAGACCCCTCAGCTCTTTGCTCCAGCATCAGGGAGAAGTGCTCGATGCTCTTAATGGATAGCTTTTCTTGCAGGGTCAAGATGACGTCCTTCCAGGGAGACGAAAGTCACAGTTAATACAATATGAAAACCGTGTAGATGAAGCCGGCCCGCTCGCCTCACGCTCATGAATCATTTTCACAGTTGAACACGTGCAAAGCATCAACTGAACATACAATTACGATCTCAAATGAAATAGAAAAGTGAATTGCTGACCAAGGTCTCTGTGATTCGGTTAATCAGGTTCAACATGCATTTTTCCTGACTGTAATTTTCGTGCAGATAAGGCTCTGAAGGCTGCAGTGAGAGGAGCTGGCACTCTATAATGTGAAGTGCAACTGTGAGTAACATTCAACATTTAAACTGAACATCACTTTAGATTATGCAACTGCATTTCATAGTAAAGCAAGGCTCATTCCTGCACCTACCTTAATGGATGTGCTGCTGTCAAATTTAAATGATTTAGTCTGCCCGTTCTCCAGGTACACCTTCAGAACATTTGGCATGAAGAGAAGCGAGTTGTCCTTCACCGTTTCCTGAGGAACGAAACAGAAGCATTTTGATCAACAAATCTTACTTTTCTAATTGAAAGATGTTCATATCCTGTAGTCGAAGTGCATGGGAGGAAGATTCTGCAATTAGGATGGATTAAAATTGCTGCACCTCAAAGAACTAAGGAGAGAAGTGACTCTGAAGGTGTAGAGGGAAAAGAAAAGGTTTTTTGAAATACACATATTTGTTCTCTTGCTGGAATGAGAAGACTGGTATCTTATATCTCTTATATCTGTATGGTAATTAGGAGGCAACAACCAGGAGATTTTTTCTAGCATAGAGACTTAGAGCAGGGAGAGACAGCTAGCAATGCTCTGTAACAAAATCTGCCTGCCAGCAGCTCTCAAGTTAACTAATTGGCACATCACATTTCACAGTGAAACAAGTGGAGATATACAGGATCCCTTGAGGTTGGAGAAGTGGAAGGATCCCATTCACTTGTATTGATCAGGCTGCAAATTACATGATGGATAAAGCCCAGTGAGTTTCCTGACCATTTACTGTATCTGAATTTAAATAATCATAAGACTTAATAAGATATGTCTTTGAAACACACCAGGATCAGGAAACTAAAATCAAACTGATCAAATGTGAATCAAGATTTGCATGTTTCTCATTTTAAAGGTTTTCAAAAACATATCTGAGCGTACTATTTCAGCTGCAATATACAAAAGTCAAGCCAAAACCAAGGACCAAAACCACTCTGGTTCTAGTGTGTTTTTCTACCATGAGACTAAATTATTGTGCCCATAACCACTCATAAAACCACACACATATGCTCTGAACAGATTTTGTATGGTTTAAACAAATTACTTATAAAAATGTTAGTTAGTGGGCTGCTGGTTGGCAGTTTTTTGTATTACTTTAGGTCAGTTACAGACAAGCTGTTTCAACTTGCTTCCAGATTTGATGCTAAAGTGACGGTAACTTCATATTCAACAGATAGGGTTTGGGTGATATCAGTGTTCGCAT
>JAOWBC010000002.1:15038541-15054707 GCA_028566105.1 Hypoplectrus providencianus | reverse complement strand
TGCTTCCAGATTTGATGCTAAAGTGACGGTAACTTCATATTCAACAGATAGGGTTTGGGTGATATCAGTGTTCGCATGTAACTCTCTGCAAAAGTAAATTAGCATTTTTCACCCAAAATGTCAAATTACTTATGTTTTCACATTTGTTTTCACTTATATTACATTTTACGCTGAGTTTATCATCGTGAGAATAGTACAAAGTAAAACACTGATGCAACTTTTCCAATAATCCCTTTCTGGTTTTGTGTCTGATCTTGTCCTTTTAGCTCAGAGGATAAGACGACCCAATAGTCTCCCTACACAGTCTTCTGTGACACATCTGAAAGATCCAGAAAGGCTTCCGTTAGTGTCACCCATTTTTCTGTCAATCATACCCACATGCTTTCTCCATCACCCCAGTGATGAAAAGAAAAAAGACAAGGTGCATTACTTGCTCATGCGTGTCTTCATTTTACCGTCAGTGATTTCTGATATTTCAGTCTGAGTTCAAGCCTGTCGCTGTCGCCTCCTGCGCAGGACCTTGATGTGTACAGAATGAATCAGTGTCCGGTGTGACTTACGGGGACCTGGCCATTGATGATGACCTCTTCAGCGAAGCGGACTTTAACAGGATTAGTCTTTAACTTGGCCTTTTTGGCTGCGCTGATGAATGCCGATTTGGGTGACTTTTGAAAGGAAAGAAGAGAGAAGAAAAAAAAAACAGATTTAAAGGACAATCAGCTCCTTTAGAGATGAGTCATGTATTTTTTCAGCTCCACACAATTCAAGGACATGTTCCTTTCTTCAAACATGACAACCTCCCATTTCTCCACTCAGTGCTGATGCAATTAGAGCGGCTCTGTGTAAGGGCCGAGGACACCGTCCCTGGCGGTGTGTCATTGAAGCTGCAAAGAAACTCCTGCCAAACAAAAGCAATTACGGGCTGGATCATTTACACACATTACTAAACCATTATTTTCCTGCAAATCAAATAATTTTTCAAGTATGACCCCTTGTTAAGAGGCTGTGTTTTCAAAAGGCTCAACACTCATGCATGATTAACTAACGGATTAATTAAAATGCAAAATGAAGAGGTGTATTTATGCATGGCATATAACACCATGATTTGTCACCACGATTATCAGATGGCAACGCTCAAGAAGCAGAACACGTATATGTTGTTTTTTGTGCTCACGCTCATGTGATGTTATCTACATTTGGAGGGAGTTCAGGCATAATTCTCATTTCAGCTGATTTATTATGTGAACTGTAAACAAAGGCAGAGTATATGCTCCTGGCGCTGTGTGTTCACAACCATCTGGTGCTCCCTGACTCCAGTAAATGTTGATGTGGCAGGTTCGTCTGAGGCCTTGATAGGATCTGACGCTACAACATGAGAAGACTTGGAAAGACTGTAGCAATTGGACTCCCTTTTAGTGAGTGGGGCTGTAACACTCGGCTGAGGCATTACTGATCCTGTGCCAGCGCAAACATATGGCATGATTAATGACTTGCTTTTCGTCGCAGCTCCAAACACACGAACCGCCCATTGGCATGCGCTCCATTTCATTCATAGGAGACGAAGAAACTTACCGGGTACGGCTGAACAACGCTCAACAATATGGACTCCTTGCAGCTCCTGCAAGACAGGAAAAAAAAAATGTTAATTCGAGAATATTTTTGAAGAAACATTCAACAAAACAAAAACGAAAAAAAATGTGGTTGAGGGAAATCTGGAAATCTTTCAGTTTTCTTCCACTTGTTATTTTTAGGACATCATGGTGGACAGTAGCACAAGGAACATTGTGTCCCAGAGATGCTGCTGGCAGCCCAGTCTTGCCAGAGTTTTACTGCAGAGACCGTTCCCATTCAAGGCCACAGAAGCTGCGAAGGAGTGGCCTCATGGGCACTTTTCCCTGTACTAATGTACTGTTTACAGACTGCCGCACAGGTCATACGAGGACCAAACGCTCACAGCCAGCCACTCAGCTGTGTCGGTGATATTAATTTAATGAGACGCATGAAGAAACCCCAACACCAGCACACAGCTAAATCATGGTGAATGGAGCAGGTAGCTACAACAAGGTACCACATCTGTCCGGCCAAAAATATTTTGTTTTCATAGCATTTTAAAATAAAATAAATGAAAACAGGAATAAAGAATGGCTATTCTGGGTAGGAAATACAATATTTTAATAAATCAATAAAGTGTGAGAAGATATATTTGATTATATATATATATATATTCATATATATATATATATATATCCTGTAGCAGCGTCTGCGTAAAGTTTGCACCTTTATTTGAAGTTGAAGTTTAATTGGTTTATGGCATTAAAATGATTTCATTTGCCTGCATAGCATAACCCTGATTGATCCAAAGTCCATTTCAAAAAACAGCGTTTTAAAAGTTGTTTTGTTATCAACAGATCCAACAAAGCATAAGATCAGACTTTTTACAAATCTGCATCATGATTTTGATATTTCGGAATTGTTTTGATCCATTTATTGCAATTAAATCCCTTTTCAACCTCTTTAATTTGCGTTTGTACTGCAGCAGTCATCCAGATGCATTTCCCAATGAAAGTGGTGAAAATCACTGAGCTGTACGACACAACCACGTATCCCGTAATTACAGGTACAAAGCTGGTGGTTGACAATGAAATGAAAACGCAGACACTAAAGTTGTTTGTATCAGTGGTGCGGAAGAATTTTTTCCTATTTTAATATAGGAATTGGTCATGCAAGCTGAAAATTTGTTTTGAATCTAGCTTGATGGCATCATAAAACTGTATCTTCAATTAATTAACTACACTTAGTTGAGATAAAATATAGATTTTTACTTTGAAATTAAATCTACTTTGCTTTGTTGTTGGAATACAATATAACATAACTTTCAAGAAGGTTGGATTCTTTTTATCGACACGATAAAGTTTTCTACGATAGGTTCAACAGCAGGCAAATGGCATCTCACCTTAATGTGTGGTCATACCTGACAAGGTCAATAACCCTCTCCCTGGGGGCTGAACTGACCGGTTCATCATTAATCATGATGATCTCGTCTCCCGGGATCAGCTTGCCTTCTGATGGACCCCCTGCCAACACACCAAACAAGAGTTAAGTGGCCAAAGCTTTGCACAGTCATGCCATTATTCTTGATTTTCTTGGTTTCCAGTCCCGTGGCTCAAGGCTCTAATGAATGCTTACTCATTGAGCGCTGTTAAAATCAATGAATCATCCACGTGGACTACAGCCTCAGTGGGTTTCCCTCTCTCCTCTCTGGCTACTTTTGAGGAGGGTTTCATCAGCTTCTGGGATTGTGTTTATAATGGCAATGGATCGGCTGAGTCACTGTTGTATCAGGGCTCAGTGTGCAGCTGGTGCTCTTTACCTGGTGTCACTGAGCGAACCACCACTGGTTTCTCACTGCCTGCCACAAATCCAAAGCCAAGCACTGGGTCTCGTCTCATCTCCACCTTCCGGGGCGCTGGCGGCACAAACTTGTCCCCGTCCAGACGAACCTCCTCCAGGGAGCTGCTCTGGGAGACGTGGCTGTGGGTAGAAATAGCAGGGTATTTGAGTCATGAGTCGGGTTGTCTTTGTTGCATTGTAACCCACTGCGTTAATGTGTTATGAAGCCATAGAGTTTAAAACAAAAAACAAGAATTTAAAACTGGAATTGCTCGTGAGGTCTTAAAAATTGATGAACTACGCTATTAAGTTTGATGTTGCATAATATTACAAGTCGGGGGTCATTTAAAGAACAATTAATTCAGAATTTTTAATCTGAATGACCTAAAATAAGCAGGGGAAAAGTTGGATTTATTATTCGATAAGTAGATTGATAATTAAAACTGAACGTTCATTTCAATCAATTTTAATTGAAACGGTTACAGCCTGCTTAACAAATGAACAGGGAAAAGTGTGTAAATTAATCCATAATGAAAACAATTGTGAGTCGCAGCTCCAATTAGAAACATGAATGCTGGAAAAAGCACAAATGATAAAAGAAAAAATGACATCTGCAACTGGAGAAAGCTGCTAGAAATTCAATGCAGGGTGAAAGAATTAATGTAACAGGTGAAAATGGCTGTTTAATTTGTAACTAAATCTCAAAAATGTTTTAAGACATCATGCAAAATTCATGTTCTCCTGCAAAAAACACTCACACAAGCGGACTTTCGTTAAAGCTGCTTATATTAGCAATTTAGAACAACTTTTAATCTTAGCTTGCTTTTTTCTCTTGTGCAAAAACAATTAAATGTGGTTTAAACCTGTGTATAAATCATGCAGTCCCTCACTAATGCATTGTAGATTTCCTTAGCACTTTAAAGTCTGAAAATTCTACAAAAATATTACATAAGAGAAAGTTAAGGTAAGAATAAGACAAATATTCTGCGAGAAGCTCAATGTCTTGAAATAAAAAACTAGTGCAATGCTGTAAAAATAGAACATGTGGGCGATAGTAATCAAGCTCCAGTGTTTGTACTCGCACATTGCAGATATCCACTGTGTGCTCTACCAAGGAGCAGTTAGGTTCTCTGTAGTACTCACATGTAGAAAAGGGCACACTAACAATAAAAGAAACCTCCTGCCTGCCTCAGTCTCCATGATGAATACTAATACCGTGCAATTATTTGACCATGCTTTTCTCCGTCCTTGCAACACAGTTATTATTCTTAAGCTCCAAAGACGGTGCAAAAGCTGTGTGTGGCGTTCACATTTTCTGCGTTCGGAGTTTTTACAGTGTTCCTCCACTTTCTCTGGCTGCAAAAGCAGCAGCAGCAGCAGCTCCGTATGGTGCCAGCAATGTTGGTTAATTAAAGCCGTGGGCAGACAGTGTGTAATTCACAGTTATTCTTGACACATGTACTGTTCACCACTAAATACTAACAATTAATCTTTCATGGCACAAAGACACAGAGAGATCTGTCAATCGCAATCCCGATACTACGGAAAAAAACATCGTGTTTAACAAGATGTTCAAAGCTAAGTGATTGTCAACTGAGATTTTGGAGGAGGATCCAACAATTCTCTCCCAGAGCTGCAAACCAGGAGAAAAATCACGAACGGCTGTGGTTCTGTCTGTCGGATGTAAACTGGAGCTGCTAAGCAGAAAATGAAAGATGACAGGAAGTGGAAAGAACACTTGAACACATTTTTTTTTGTCTGATCTCTGTGGTGCTCTACCATGTTGGATCCATCAAAATATTTTCATTTAACAAAGTTTTTTTGCTGGATAATACCTATGATGCACACCTCACCATATATTCTATTATATATAATACCTTGAAGTGTCACAATAGGCTTATTTTGATCATAGACATACAAAAATGAAATAGTGATATCTTGCTAATAATACACATAATATTATGTAATTGGTGTTGTATTGTATTGTGCTGTATTGACGGCAGATGGTAAGTCTGGTGGACTTTTTGTTCGGTTCATCTGGTTGCCTTCTCACTATCCATTATGTGTAATTGTTCTTTTTGTACAGACAGACTCTCTCTCCAGCTCACTTCTCTTGTCTTCTCAGTGTAATTTATTTGCCAAAGGAGAAAAGAACAAAAGGCACAATGAAGAATATTAAAGACAAGTTTGCGTCGTAGACCGTATAAAATATGGACGGAGCGTCCGTGACTGCACCCATAGGTTTCTGAAGAGCCATTACGCTCAAAGTGGGTGGCCCCCCGTGGCTCTTGGCAGTGCATGACTCCATGTCCTTAATTATGCAGAACTTAAAGCCATGATGTAAATTAAATGGATGAATCCTGAAGAAAACTAATGAAAGATAAGATATTATGTCCTATCTTGCATTAAAGAAGAATACACAATATTCAGCTTTTATAAACCAAAAGCTTAGGCCTTAAAAAGAAGACAATGTCAGAAGATAAATATCTTCACCAGCCAGTAAACACTGACTTTGTGAACCAATGCAAGTGAGTGGTAGGCACAGTGGTTTGGAGGTTAAGAGGTCTACAGCAGGCAGACTCAGTAGAAAAAGAGATTTTACTGAACCACTTAAATCTTACTCTGCAGCTGTGTCAAACACAAAGATTCTTGTTTACTAGAGCATGTTTGATGAGCTGCATTCATCTTCAGAGGGCAAAACAACAAAATGATTTCACCTGAAGAAACAAATCATTCAAAGATCTGTTGCCGTACTGCATTAACATATGGTTAGTAACAACTAACAGAAACATCTTAATGAAAAAGCACTTCTATTTAAAAAAAAAAAAAAGTGCCTTTGTATTATTAACAAACCCAGCAGATATCGTATAATTCCTCCGCTGCGTATATGCTGGGTTCTAAAGTTGATAATTAAATAAATGCCTCAAAGTAATGTGCGACTGATTTAATTTAAATGATTATACATAGTAGCTAATATAATATGTACTGCTTGAGTATTATGCAGATGCCATAGATAATGCATGCATTTGCAATGAAGGTATTATTCTCTTTGTTTCAAATTAAAAGTTGCATAGCCCCGAGTCTCCCATTGGTGAGTTTGGTAACACATCTGATCTGCTTTAAAGGTAATTAAAAGATAAAACAGCGTCCTGTCTCTTTCCTGCCTAAAGATGTTGTTGAAGAGTTTGAGGCTGTCTTTTGGCAGATATATTTGACTTTTTATTGTTCATACATCCTGTTTTTTTTTTGTTTTTTTTGGATAAACCTTTCTTCAGAAGGAAATAATTTTAAAGAATTAAAGAAGAGATTAAGATAAAACACAAACCATAATCCCACATTAAAAAATAAAAGTGGATAATTGACACACTTCGTCAACTAGTTTTGTAATCCTGCATTGTGAAGCAACTCCTGTGCTTTATTTTTTAATAAAAAGAAAGGCTTTAAAAATGGCAACCAAGAAGCTAGAGGCAGAAACACACACAAGCTTAAAGCTAGATTATTGAAAGTGATTAAATATAATAGGACCAATCTACAATATCATAATAACTGCTGACTCATTCTCGCACAAACACTCTCACTTTGATCAAGTTAAATACACACACCCATTGTGTCTCACTTTAAAAGGAAGAGTGAGAAAATATCACAAAGTGGAAACCCGAAAGTATTGACAAAACAGCAGAGAATATGAGGTACATGAAAAATTAGTTAAACGAACCAACAAATAGTTCAATTTCAAAGCCGCTTGAAAAGCAATTTTGCACGCATTTAAAAATAATTCATTAATCGCCTCAGAAGCCTGTGGTTTCATGGCGGTGTGGCACAGTGGTGCGGGCGGGCGGGCGGAGAGGCTGGCAAATAAGTGCAAAGCCTGCAGTAACAAGACTAAAAAGGTGGAGCTAATTGAAAATAATGAGCTGAGCGGCCTGTCCCTGAGGTCATCGAAGGAGAACACACTCACTCAGTCACCCTAAAAAGAAAACATGTTTGGGTCAGATAAGTTCAAATAAGTTGAGTTTCCCTTGGCGGTTTACTTAGCAGATCTCCATGAGTAAAAATAACAATTAGCCCTGAAACAGTGTTATTTCTCTGTGACAGGAAGGCAGCAGGGGCTGTACTGAACAACACTCCATAACAATGTGAGGGTGGGGAACTTTATTTCTATTTGCAATCCCATAAATACATAAATAAAATAAAATATAAAGTTTTCTATACTTAAGTAATTCCAGCCTTGAGTCGTAACCACGTAACACTCATTTTCACTAGATTTTTCTCATACACTGTCAGTAGGGATGGACTGATGTTTTGCTGTTATTATTTATTTCCACCTTTTTTTGTGCCAGTGAAATATTCATGACAAAAGAAAACACTTTCTATTGAGGCATTTTTAAATTTAAAGTGGCTTATTTCTTGAATCAGCTAAGTATAATAGCCACTGTTCCTGCCTTCTGACGCTAATAACCAACATGACATCCAGCCAACACAACAAATTGGACCACGGCCAAAGAATAATGTTATCTTTTTTCTTCTGTTAACTTTATGATTGTCAGCGAGGTAAATATTGGCTGATTTCGTTGTTCGCTTGATAAATCAGGGCATTCCTACACGTCAGTATAATATGATATTATCATATCAGCGTCAGTGTTTCGACACCCACTGGGCAACGTGGCAGCATTTCCAGGACAACACACAGCGGTGTGTAGCCGGCTGTTACTGCCAGTCGAAGCGAGAGGCCAGAATATCAAATGGTTTATTACTTAGTAACCGTTTTCACAAAGAGCTTTTTAATTGTATCATTTAAATGCAACGGGTGTTTGACTCACCCAAAGTGTTTTCTAAATGTATCACTTAAATATCTGATTGTAATTAAGCATCTCAGTCCATAATTATTCCAGCCAAGCCTCCATACAAAAGATACAGGAATTGTTTTGTTTTCTCTGCTTTAACCTGGATTTCCTCCGCTTAAAAATGACATTTTGCCTTTACCGCCGTCACCCAAACAACAACAAGGAATTAATGAATCATTATACAACAACAATTACCCCACAGTGACCTCCATCACTTTTCATTTCTCAAGGTCCTTCAAAGACACATTTAGTTTGGATTAATGTGTCATTTTTATCTCTTTTAAATGACGAACTCAACAGATTGTGCACAAATCTAAACCATATGGACCTGAGCATTCAGGAAGAGTACTGTCTCCTCCCCTGCAAGGCCACCTGCTAAACATGGCTGGATTCCCATTGTGCAGACAACCATGCATCTAATGGTCCCTAATCATACTCATTAGCTGCTACTGTAGCTCCACAACGCTCCATACAGCAATCAGAAGCTGCACTGTGGGCTTTACAGATAACAAGATGAGCAGAAATGAGTAATGTTGCCCTCAGTGTCACTGTTCAAAGAATAATTTTTACTATTGTTTTCTCAAAGCATATTGTGGGCAAAGTGGAGTAAGCTCATTACCAAAAGCAATATCCTGTTATTTTGAAAGGCTGCTGTGACACGGCTCACAACTTGTTGGTGCTGAGGCGGTTATATTTGTCCTGCCTGGAACACAATCTTCTTTTAAATTATGCAATCACAGCCAGTTTGCATTGACATTTTTTTTTTTTTGCTGTGTCACTCCTCCTTTCAGGGACTCTCTGCTGTGATTTTTATAAACCACCCAAATGGAAATGCAGAGTTGTCTATTAAATGTAGTTAAATGGAGACAGTTTTAGCTGACTTTACAGGCTTAAATACCTGTTTTATTCTCTTTGGCGACACCTTTGGTGATATGTGGCATTGAAGAGTGCTACAATGACTTTTACTGTATTGGCAAATTTTGCGCTGCTTGGATTTTCTCAGTAATATCTTATCTTTTCTTATCTCATCTTAAAATAGAAATCGCTAAACAGGCCAGCTACCAGAAAAAAAATATTTGAATTGCACAGATATGATAAAAGGAAATATTTTTTATTTAACTGGTGTTCAGGTCCTGTTTATGTGAAACCTATAGTCAGTTTTAAGTTATTTTTCTTAAGTTTTAACCCGTGGTGGAAAAAAGTACTCAGATCCTTTACCTCATTCAAATAACTCACACCACATAGTGAAATTACTCCTTTAAAAGTGACAAGTAAACGGGCACAGTCTAACCTCACGCTTTACGTAACATATTACTGCTTCTAGCCATTTTTTTCCTCAAATCTGTATAACTTTGAACAGAAATTACCATCTCAAGCTCAGCCTTGATGAATAAGTCTGTCTAAAAAAAATGCATGTTGCAACAATGTTTATCCACTGTCCTCCAGAGTAATGTCACAGCAGCCTCTAATCGACAGTACATCTATGTTAAATACCGTGTGTCACAGTGTAAATATTAAATAGCTGCTGCTTTATTCATGTGCTCCTGTCATGCAGGCAAGACATGTGTTCCGCGGAGGAATACAGCAATTTAGCATCAGCACCCCGGAGCCCTGACAACCTCAGATGACCACGGACAGTTACAGAAACGGACATTTGATTATTCATGAGTCTTCCTCAAATTTAGAAAAGCTAAAGCTGGAGCCAGGCATCCTCTGTGATCTGCCTCATCCAGACACTCTCTGCATCCAGCACTTTCACTGCTCCTTACTTCTTATATAACTCCTCTGACATCACGCTTCTCATGCTATAACCCATGTGTGACAAGTGCTCACCTCCTGTTTTGTATACTGTGCAAAAACACACATTGTTTCTTGAATAGATGCATCTAAGATACAAGAACTGCTATGCAAATTACTGTGCAAATAAATGAGAAGTGACAATTTTGTGTGAGGGAATAAATATTTTGCACAAACAGTCACAATCTAGTATGCACGGGGGTTCATGAATGCAGCAATATTTTTTAGCTCCAGCATGAATGCATATTACACACCTCAGGAAAAATAGAGGAAAGCACAGCGAATCAACAAGCACGCAGTCACTTGTTACACGAGAGCATGTGCACACAAACATACAAAGAAGCCGTGCAGAGTTTTACCTGTCTGTACAGATATCCAGAAGTGCCAATTACCACGGATCAATTACGCCGATGACACTGTAACCCAGCATCCTCTGGGGAACGTGCAGACTCTCGGATCAAAACAAGTCCCCGCACAGGTGGATTTCTTTCCACGGCGGCAGCGTACGCACACTCTCAAAAGCCCTCTTCTGCATTTGGGAGACTGCATGAGGAGTGTTGTGGGTGTGTGAGAGTGTGAGAGAGAGTGAGAGTAGGCAGGGGCAGAGTGTGCGCAGCAGCGGAGGGAACAGAGAATCAGTATTCTGAACGCACAGATGGAGACAGTGACGTGGCTGGAATAATCACAGGTTGGCAAAGCGTCTGAAACATCTGGGACAGAGAAAGCTCCCCTTTTGTTTCTTTAAACACAGGGCACTTACTTGATGTAGCAGTCACGCCCCTCTCTATTGCTGCCCATGTCCCATCCATTGGGGGGTCCCTGTGGAGCACTCCCGGTCCCTGAAGGGGGCGGCCAGCCTGAGGATTTTGTCCTGTGGCTGCAGCGGGAGAAGCAAATGAGAAATAAAACTCACTTTAACATTCCTATGTGCAGTTTAATACTGGATGTAATCTATAATTTAAAGCTAGGGCTACATGAATGTCAGTAAAATCAGTTTATCTGACAAAATCTGAAAATGTAAATATAAAATTTGTCCCAAAGATATTTAATTCATAATAGAAGTAAATGAATCATGGGCTGATATGAAGTGATTCAACCCAAGTGATAAGAGAATGTCTGATTCCAGCGTGATAAACAATGTTCCATAGCCGCAGTTCACTCAGTGAATACAAATCAAATTAATTACGTAAGCTGGGCACACAGGCGGAGTTGTCATGCCTCACTCTTGTGCTTTGAGAGGCATGAAATTGGTTTTATTTCTAGATGTCAGCACATTCTTTATAAAAGAAGCCCAGAGGATTTTTCTTATAAAGTGGTTATTTGATTTGCTCAATGCCAAGACGATTTGATAAAGTTTATCATAAGAAAAGAACCAGCCATAACCAGCATTCACAAAAAACTACTAATTGTAGCCTATTGTATGAGAGCCATGTCCAAATTGAGATTAAATAAGATTTTCTGATCCCCCCCAACAAAACACAATTGTTGGGAGCCTTTTCCCCGCGCTACAAGTTGGCAGAGTTCAGGTATTCAGCAGAACTATAATTGGCTAAAATGTTTTCTTGTGTCTTTTTGTCTGCACCCCCCCTCCTCGTCTTCCCTTTATCTCCGTCTTTGTGTCTGCACACTGGTGATGCTATGAAAGCAGTGGCAGTAAGTTATGTCACTTCAAAGGCTTGTCTGCCATGTAACAGGGCTCTTCGCATTCATTATTCAAAGCTCCTCTTTCTTTCCCTCTAAATGCTTCCCCAGTTACTGTACCGGTGGTAATAAAGTGTGTGCGGGGCGCTTGTATCTGCATGAGACTGTGTGTTCGCGTTGTGGGTGTGCCCAGGAACACGTCTGTCTGCACGGGTGCACGTGCCCATTTCATGAGCCATGAATTAAATATTGCCAAGTCAAACGTACAAACCGAGAGAAAGGTTACAACATTTTATAAATAGGAGTTACTCAGAGTTACTCATGATGCGATGCTCATGATAATGATGGCATCACAGAACAGGGAAACTGCAAGACTGGATACAATGCAAGTAAATAATATATATTATATATGTACAACTGAATGTGACAAAAATAACAGATTGCACCTTTAAAGTACCCTTTTTCACTGCATTATGATGCAAATTTCACAGAACTGAGATGAAACAATGACAGCTAAATGCATGAATCATTATCTTACTGTCTATTTAACTCTCTCTAACACACACACACATACACACACACACACACACAAAGTGACTCCAATTGGTGGAAAAAGTATTTTGATCCCTTACTGAAGTAAAAGTACTCATCTCACACTGTAAAAGTACTACACTACAAATCAAAGTCCTGCATGTAAAACTGATATAAGTAAAAGTACGAGTTACAGCATCTAAATGTACTTAAGGTATCAAAGTAAAGAACTCTTTATGAAAAATGGACCCAGTCACATTTTATGTATATTCTAAATATCTGTTTGGAATGCTTGCATGTTTAAATAAAAATGATGGACATTTGGCCTCACTGTACTGATAATATAACCGACGGGAACTAACATGATATATTCCGGTATCAATATTTTTTCCTGCTCTATTTCTAAAGCCATGCAGAGCAGTAGTTCAGCACATAGTTGCAAAATCCTGCAATCTAAGCTGAAGTCTATTCTGGAGTCATTTCATTTAATCAACAAAACTAAGTGCTACTGGATGCATTAAATCATAACTAATGCATAAAAGAACATGCACTGTAGCTGAAAATTGTGTTTTACTTCTGTGCAGCCCATTTAAAGTCGTGCTCTGAACACAGGAAGTAATCTTTCTTTCTTTCTCTCCCCAATCCAGTGGTGTGTTTGGGGGATATTAGTGTTTCCACATGGTTATGGATTTATTTGACCTACAGTACATTAGCTGTGAGCTGGCCTTGGTGTATATTTAGAACACATTTCCTGCAGCGCAAATGATGTGTGTGGACACAACTGGATGCTGTCTGACACTTTTGGAGCCATGTTCACCTCATTGACGAGTCCTACTTGTGCCCTCCATTTCAGCCTCTGGGGTAAAGCTAACAGCCATGTTATTATGAGCAGTGTCTGGTGTCGCAGATTTACACATCTAAGTCCAGAGATGTATGAAAGGTCAAAGAATTGTAGCATAGGAATAGGATTCTATAATGATAGCACTTCTGCAGGATTACACCTTTGCTTCTGACATTTCTTCAAAGGTCTTCAACATGAAAAAGCATATTGTACTTACAGTTTCAGACGCTGCGCCTTCATAATGTGTTTTTGAACTGAAAATTTCCACAAAATCCATTTTCTGTCCCTCAGCCACAGTGTGTCTGTATTGAGTCATAGATACTGTGATCTTTGATTTCTTTTGTCTGCAGGCGGTAGGTGCATTATGCCATTGAGTCGCAGCACTCACGGCTTACAGAGGAGCTGAAAAGGTTCAGCCGCTGGTGGACAGTGAAACTGATCTTCCTCCGCTAGCATTAATAAATGATGCCTGCACAGTCACATCGGACTAAGTAATCGAGCGCCAAGTGGGCAAGCCATGCTGCACAATTCATGAACGGTTACCCAAGAGTCAGAGGGAGGACAATTAGGACAAGAAGCTGGAAGCAAATGTAATTTCGCTCGGAGCACTGAAACTGCAAAACGCGCTCTGACTTCTTTTACATCCGTTTGAATTTGTCTTACTTGTCTTACTTTGTCTTGCTATCCTGCAGCAACCAGTCATTAACACTCATTAACAACAAAAGGAAGAGGAAAATAACTCAGTCCAATAAAAATCAATAAACTACTTTGCAAATATTAAAGTCTGGACCTGTGTTACCACAGCAACTAACATCAAGGCTGTATCAACCAAATTGGAAGACTACAATGCAATTTAATTCAAAGGCTTCATTTTGTGCATCTATCTTAGTATCTTTGTTAGGATGAGCAGTGGCAAGGGTCTGTCATATGACTTTATCAGTAACTTTCATTTGGTGGATGTGAGTTTAATTGCACTGTCTGCGAGATGGGGAAAAGATCACTTTTCAGTCCTTCATAAAACTTGCATGAACAATGTGATCCTTGCTTTATCACAGTAGTTCACTTTCGCTTTCATCTCTCCGAATACAAGCTAGTTGCGAAGAGGCATTCTGGTGTGTTAAGAAGGCAAAAATCCTGCTAATGTAGGGGGTAACTATGCATTATAGACAAGCCGCAGCTAAGAAGAGCACATTCCAACACAGACACTCAAGTTAGTTTGAATAATTTACTTCCACAATCTCCATGAGGGCTGGCTATATGAAACCACCCTCTGCTGCCACATGCCTGCCGTTACGCATATTGAGAATTAAACAAGTGTAATTTTTCATGAGGTGTTCAGAAAGTTATTTCCTCTGAGAAGAGTTTGCGTCAATGTCTCCCTCAAGCAACATTTTAATGACATTTGCATGCTCGTTGCCAGAGGACCACACTTTGTATTACCTTCTCGGTTCTTTACGGCTTGATCAGCATGCACTGGGCAAGAGACAAGGGAACCTGGTTCAGAAAGCCATAATAATTTCAAATTTTCATCATCAATCAAAAATCTCATTATTCTCTTCCAGTGCAGCCACCTGAGTTGGTGTTTGTGGCTGGTTACAGGGATCTGAGTTCATTTGAGCTAAATGTAAAACAACAACCTCAGCCAACCTTTTCCTAATAAGTTCATGGCCTCAATTGCTAATTTCGGGTCTATTTTAATGATTTATTAAAAAATAATCATAGGTAAAATAGAGCCTCTGCAAAGCATGTTCATGGCACTAGGTACATTTGGATAACTGAAAAATAAATGCTTTTTGGTGTTGTTAAGTTCAAACTTTGACCCCTTTATAATGTGTTTCCAGTCTATGAAAGTTATCTGTTACATATTGGTCACCAATAAAATGTCATGTTGTTCTAGAAGAAACGCTCAGTTTTGCCACTGCCATTTTTGGGGGGTAATTTTGTTTAAAGCCAATTTTCCCTTGCCAAAAACAACCCAATTATTATTACATTTAACATGAACTATGGATGCACCTTGTTAATCAAGCTAGCAGGGTAACCTGTATTGTTGTGTCTGTCAGGCTGGTAACCACCTTCTCATCCACTTATGGTCACTTCTTGTACCAAAAAAAAAACATAAGGCCAATAGCCAAAATTCCAAACGTAAGACTTCAAATCAAGAGTCCACAAACCACTGAGGGATGTCACAGTGGCTATGTCCACTCCTATAAAGTCTGTGTTCATAACACAGAAATGTATGTATGAATTTATTGAATTTAATGCATGCTGGGGATCTGAAAATAGTGTCTGTCTACATAGTTAACCAATCACTGACCACGCACCCAACTCATCACAAAGTCTTCTTAAATAATTTGTGTTTTTTACTCTCTTTGTGCAACAGCGAGTGAAGTGTTTAAAGTATAACTTCAGACAGTGAGGAGTCTGTGACGCTGCTTTCTTTGTGCTCTTGACTTTTATGAGAGACTTTTATGCAGAGATAGACCGCTAATGTGATTCTGTTTGGATATGAAATCTGTGAAGAGACAGCAGATGAGATGACCATCTCCTGGGAGGAGGCCGGGCAGTGGAGCAGAGCAGAGCAGAGAAGTGGCTCAGACAGAGAGGAACCTTTCTGATTAGATGCCTTATTCCTCTCCTCCTTTTTAGACTGCCTTCATCCTGTTGAGGGCACAAACACACTGCCTTTTGTTTCAGACATCTGCCCTCTGTTTGACTTCTCTAATCACCACCTTGGCTCTAATCCTTTGGTCAATATAGCAGCACAATAAAACGTTGTCCAGTCTGCTATTTATGTTGTGCGCTGCTATTTATACCAGAGACAGTCCAGCAACTAAAAAATGACCCAAAAGGTTGTCTGCACAAGGAGCCTATTCCAACAAGTTTTTATGTGTATTGTCAGGCAGTGGCCTCTAGTGGTAGTAAAGATGTCACATTATGTATTATGAGCAACAAAGTCCGTGTAGGGATAGGTGGATAAACAGCTCTGTTCCTACCTGATCTATAAAGGAAACCTGATTTGTCCCATATATTTGCAAATGTGGTTGAGCTTAGGTATCGATCTTGAATGGCAAGTGGCAGGGTAGTACATCGTCAGGGGAATGGACCTGAACAGACAGTGTGTC
>JAOWBC010000002.1:15014047-15029586 GCA_028566105.1 Hypoplectrus providencianus | reverse complement strand
CACCCAGGAAAACGTGATTCGTGAGATAATTATGTCTCCCTTGTAACTTCCTCACTTCCTAGGCAGGAAGTTTTTTGTCTTAAAGTTTAATGAGTGACTTTGTAGCCTATATTCACCGAAACTGCAGCTTGTTTTACAACATGTGTATGTATAATGATGTGTGCTTTTTTTTAGGAATGCTGTGATGCACATCCAAAGAACTTTACAATGAACAGAGCGAATCCTGTGGTCCTGAGCAATACACCAGATATGACATAGAGAGACATATCTCCCCTTGAAAAATGACAATAAAGGGCTTAGTACAGGCAGCAAAATATGGCTCATAGTGATGTTTTAGACTTTCCAGCCTCCGTTGTGATGACATTGTCGTGATGGATGGCTATGCAGAGTTGAATGCTGATGTCACACTCAGGGAGGGATGGAGGGGGGGTGGGCCGAAGAAATGGCCAACTTTCACCCAGGAAAACAGGGTTTGTGTCCCATGTGAAAACAAAAGTAAACAACTTCTTACAAAAGTTGCGATTTTTACTTAACCTCCGTGACTGAAGTCACCCTCAGAACTACTTCAGTGCTGGCATTTACTTTTTAAACTACCTTTTATAATGCCTAACCAGGAAGTGTTTAGCCCAAAATCAACACCAGTATTGGTCTTGAATTTGCAGGCTTTTTTGCAACTTTGAAGCATACATTCATGTATAATGATGTGTGCACTATTTTGTGTATATATAGTGTGTCTATTTTGTCATGTTTTTGGGTTGGAGATGCTTAAAATGTTCGAGTTTGCATCAACTCTGTATTTATATGTTCGTTAATATACTGTAAGGGGTAACAGAGAGAAAGCTGCACCCAGCATGCTGTCTGGTGGTGCACCAAGTAATAGGGGTTGCCTTTCAATACACTATGCAGTGTGTGCACCATACATTAATAAACATGTCCCATAGATTTCAAGCACTTGCACTTTACTCTGCATTCCTTGGGACTTCAGCAATACGCCTACCAAGAGTGAAGCCGACTGGATTAATGGTTGTCAAGAAAGTTGAGGGACAGACAAACAATGAGACACACAATCCTTCACACACACAGACAGACAGAGACTCGTTCCTATTGATTGCCCTGTTCTGTTAAAGTTGGCAAAGCCAGTGTGTGAGCATGCACGACAACAGGACTCTTGAAGTGACACATCTAAATGGAACGCAGCCGTAACATTCATCAATTACAGCTGTTCTTTCCCACTGAGACATCATGTGTATGTGGCTGTGAGAAATGCTTACCTACACCTTGGTTTCGGCATACTACTGTCACTAAGGAAGACTTCTGGTAAAAGTTGTAAACACCAATTATTTTGAAGAAGGCTGTGAATTTCAAAGAAAAACCTTCCCAATCCCCCAGGAATAGACAATACATCATTACTGCGATGCAGTGGCAGAGCAAAGGCTGGATAACCCTGAACGTCAGTCAGCAATCCACAGCAAAACAAACACAAAATCAATTATTTTCGCTTTTCAGACGCCTAAAATTAAGTCAATCATAAGCTATCTTTAAAAATGAGTGAAGCGAGGCAGAAGTAAAGGCTGTCCAACACATACACGGTCTGAATGATCCAAACTTTTTTGCTATTACCACAAAACTATCTTCAGTGCACTCGTTCTTAGAGGTACGACAGTTGTGAGTGATCAGCTCTGACTGAATTATAAGTAAGCGGAGAACTCCATCCGCGGCACACTACTCACTGAATGACAGTGAAGATGCCGAGTTCATTGTCGTCTGGGTCCATTGCTGATGGCAGGTCTTTAATGCGGTGCTTGTTTCTGTTTTTCCTGTCCAGGCCTTTCAAGCCTCCTGTCACTGATGTGTGTTCCCGTCTTTCCTCCTGACTCGAAAGTTTCTCCCTGCTTGATTTGGACTTTCCATAGGCAACTGAGCTCGTCTGACTAAGCCGTTCAGTTATGATTGCATACAGTGCCCCTTGTCCAAGTGAGTGGCCGGTGCCCTGGGGGAGGAGGCCGAGCTTGTCGCCTCTGCCTCAGTAATGAAATAACATCACATTCCGGGCCAGTGCATCAGAAAACACAGAGGGATCAATGCTGAACAGCTGGACACCAATGGGTTTGCTGTGCTGGTTAAGGCTGCCTCAATGAGCAAGGCTCTTGCGGAAAACATGTCCTGAAATTCACCTGCAGTGTTTTTATATTTCATAGTCATAGCAGGAGAGTTAAAACACACTTGAGTGTATCCAGCAGCTGAAACAAACATCAGAGTTTTTATCTTGACAGTATTATTTACAACATTTCAGCACACTGCACCAAATTGCAGTATCTGAAATATTAATCTGATCCCTGTGCGATGCATTTGGAAATGCCATGTGTTTTATCATCCATGAGAGCTTAAAAATTAAGCTTCAACCGTAATCCAAACTCTATCACTACGTGCCTGCCAACTGTCACCCTTAACAGAGCCAAACCTAAATCCTATATAAACCACAGAATTAGACTTTAACCTAAATTCTATACAGTAGCACCAGGTATTAATGTATTATTCATATTTTCAATGCTTTTCATACACAGCCATTGTCATATCATTCAGCTTGTAAAACTGTATTTTTCTTCAAAAAAACCCCCAATATATTTAATATTTTTATCAGGTCATTTTCATGGCATTCTCACATAAAGCAATGGTATTTTAACATCATGATGGTTCACGCTGGATTATACCATGCAGAGTCTCTGATGCATGAATGGCATACACAGTCTTCCATTAGTTATGAACCGAGGCACGTGTCTTTGCCTCTGCAAGCAAATAGAACTGCTTGCATAACACATCCCATGCCATGTTCACAGCAGGCTATGACAACTGAAAGTTCAGCCTCCTATATAACAACAAAGACAGTATTTTGCATCGCAACGTTTCTTGCCAAACATGCACAGGAACACGCTACTGTTTCAGTAATTTGTGCACTGTGAAAATTGCTCACACGGTCTCTCTTCATGCATATACAGTAGCCGTGCATGACCATATGGCCATTATGGAGCACTGTGTGAGGTTAAAGCAGACAAAAACAGACCTTTCTGCGAGATAAATGCTGCACATGAATCCATCCAATCATGTGGCCCAACGCTCGCCCCTGGGCCACAGCGCGCTGCATCAGTGGCCTGTTTTTCCGTGACACACGGGTCGCACCACTTAGAGTGGGGACAGGGGATGTTCACAGTGCACTGCCCCTGCACAGTGTACACGACTCAGGCTCACATTTAGCGTGTTGTCTTGGGGTCAAAACAGTGATGATTTAAGGTGGTGATGATAGGCACTGTGTGCTCTGAGACTCCACTGATTTAATGTGCTGTTCACTGTGCGTGGGAGGATGGCTCATTTGTTTCCTGAGAACAATGTGACACTGCATGCTTCTTCTGCAGATTGCTTTGACAGCTTATATGACGACATTTCGCTGTTCTGAACTTTTGATCAATTAGTAAAATCCACCTAAGGGCAAATGTAACAAAAAAAAACAAAACATCCCACCGCTCTAAAATAACTACTAAATATTAGCTGACACAAACAAACAAGCAAAAGCAAAAAGATGCACTTGCTTCAACACGCAAAGGATCCACGTTAATATTAAGCCCATCAAAGCAAATATGTGCCTCACATAATAACAGGAAGGAAGTGACTTTTTCATTACTTTATGGAGCAGAACAAACAGTAGATGCAGTCATTTGCATAAAATGATGAGAGTCGCTCCATGCAGAACAGGAAAACTCATATTAATATAATAAGAGCTGCTGCTTGGCCCTCGCTAAAGGTTACGGCTGTATTTGTAAAACCGTCAACTGCATTCATTCCAGTAATGTGATTTCCACTGTTTGGCTACAAATCTGAGTCGGGATAATTATCTTTTTTGCCATCACTGAAGAATGCCAAATAGGCCATTAATCATAATTAATTAAGCAAGTTGGAAAGCCATTAAAGGAGTTGGACAATTACTCCCATTAATGTCTAAAAGGTGTTCTTGCAGTAAAAACAAACATTGACATGAAAAGTGCACTATTTAGTGAAACATTTCCAGAATATCATTCAACATTATCTTTGCCGCTTAGGAAAATAGAACACTAACAACGCCAACAGGCATGAAAGCGACTCTCCTGATAAGCTGTTAAATATACTCATAGCATAGACAGGAAGTACACAGAAGTCAATTGCAGTCAATGAGATTGCAGGATATCACATTCTTTGAATCAGATAGCTACTCTCGTGTCAACACACTGCAGAAGCTCCTCCCTGCTGGCCTGGGAGGATAGATTTCACAGCATCCAGCAATTATCTGTAATGTGGGAGAAAAATCAATGTGCCCATGGAAAGCTGCTAAGGTCACCAAGCTGACGTTGTCACTTGAATCAGAAGCAGCGCGCCGCCGCAAGCTGGGCTCCGAGCCTATCAGCCAGCATCTGAGAGAACACGCATCATCTGTAATGTCATGGATTACGATAATTATTAGCCCGACGATATGGAAGATAATTGGTTTTTGCATGCGATCATGGTAGAACGGGAAATTGATACAGATTTCACTCATCAGTTCATGAGGAAAACTTTAACTTTAAATTAAAATCCCAGAACTTAGTTTATACAGTTCAACCATCCAAAATAAACTTTTTTATATTTTAACTATTGTTTTTATAGTTATAGTTTACTTTTTGTAATCAAACAAACTAAATGTCTCATCAAACACATTTTACATGATTAGCATTTCACATAAGCACTTAAACTGCAGTCACAGACCTCTTAAATCCTGCAGGATTTGGTGGGGAATCAATATGCTTCAATCCTAAATCTTGTAAACTGCTCATTATTCAACATCTCTGTTGTCATTTTGACATTTGTGGGCAAATAAAGAAGTGAAAGAGACTCACCTCTGCCGCTCTTGATTTGTATCCAAACTGCTGCCAACACAAATTTCATTTTTGTCTGTATTGTCAATTTCCATGTCTTCTCTCTTAGGTAGAAACTCACAACTGGAGCTAATGGAGGGCAAGAACCAAGTGTGCCCTCTTTGCGGGTTAGAAGATCCCGGCAGTGCTGTAAGGGGAGGGGAGGCCTCCTTGAAACATTGATAGTCTGGTGTAAATTCTATTAACGGCAAGGGGATATTGAGAAGAATGAAAAATCAATACCTTGTGGCCAGTAATGTTTGAAGGATCAGGCTGAGTGGAAATGTGAGATGGCGTGGCCCTGCCCTGACGCAGAGACTGTTTCTGTAAGTGGTTAATCGAGTGCTTGTCTGACATCTAGATTGCATTTTCCTCTCACCATTACTCCCATTTTCCCCCTCAGTGTAGAGAAGATGTGCTATCAAATGGAAGATGGTAATCGGAGTAATAATCACAGTCACCAATCTGATGCAGCTGCCCTCTGCTAAAGGGATTGGAAATTGTGTTTTGTCTTAACATCTCCAATTTCAAAAGACAAATGCACTGTTTTTCACTTCTGCGCTGACTACATCCACGCCAGGGAGGCACACACATGTTTCAGAGCGTACAATCTGCCGAAAATGATGGGATGTCTGCGATGACTCACTGAGTAAACATTTTGTATCCGTGCTGTGCTAAAGTGAAGCCTACCATTTTGTAGAGACCTTAAATAAAGAAAAGGAGGCGCACGGCACAATGATGCAATCGAATCATACCCTCTGCCCACGAAACGGCCGTTTAAAAAAAAAAAATCAATCCTATAGCTATAATTTCAGTCAGAACTCCATTTAATTTGAAGCTTATTAAGGTTGTTTCTCAATATCCGCATGCTAATGGGAGAGGGATAGGTGTCATAAACAGAATGGCAAGCGTAGCATTTCCAAGGGCGCTGTTTAGCTCCCTTTTGGTGGCCCACTAGGACAGATTTGCTCTTTAATGTGTATCATTAAAGGTTCATAACACTGTGATGCCACTGGCTGCTCGCTCTACATATGAGCCTGGCAGTACACCAGCACAGACAAGTGACAGAAAGGAGACACTGCATTTGATCAGGGATAAACTCAGTTGGATTACTAATTCAATGCTCTTTCATTTACATCTTTTATACATACTGTGGAGAAGTCATAATACAAGCACTTTCAGCAGAACTTTCACAGACACCTTTGTGGAGAAAGGTTGGCAATTATACTGAAATAGAGAGATTTATCGCATAGGGGGTAAATAACTATCATGGTGAAGAAGCTCTGCGGTTTCGGCAAAAAACACAATTGAGTCAGTGATATTTTGATGGTAAATAAACCCCAAAGAAATCAGTTTGTATCTGACAAGTGTTGGCTGAACTCTACTTTAGCGTTTTTATTTAGAGTTATTGTATTATTTTATTCTTTATAGGAGATTTTACTTTTTATTCACCTTATTTTGACCACAAAATGCAATCCATAAACACAAACCAGAGCCTCAGACGTTCACTGAATCAGTGCATTTCTCAAAGTAAATAAACTGATCACAAGTCTAGATAAAATAAGCCTTATCAAGGTAGGATTTGCTATTATACTGGATAACATTGTATTATACAGATATAGCTTTCATTACATCCAAATCCTGTAACAGGCTCTCAGATCCCCAGGCGCCCAAAAATCCCAGGTTCTCTATGTGGCAATTGATTTTGGCTATATGAGACAATTAAATTCACCACTAAATTAAAATATTCACTTGCATGAGAAAGGCTTTAAGGGGGTGCTTGCTTTATTATCTGATATTTAATACTTATATTTTATGATATAGATACTTGTTTGGTGTAAATGAGCTTTTTTTAATTTGTGCTCGATCAAATCACCACAAACCAAACTTGGGGCTGCAATATCCTTTCCTTGTGATATTGTGCAGACAAGGTGCACAGCGAACGGGTTGAACTGGGGGTTAATAGGAGCCTAGTAACTAATTTTTTGCTCCAAGGCCCCAAAGCGGCTTAATCTGGTCACACCAACTACCCAGGTAAATTCTCCAAATCGGTCATTAAAGCTGCACATCTGACTCAATTGATGAAGAAGCAAAGCAGGTGTGCTACCGCCATCTAGTGGTCTGTTGTGTAGGGGTTCAGTTTTCACAAAGGGAGGACACTTTGTCTCGGCTTAGGCCATGCTGACTCATACAATTATTCACAGCCTGTCAGCCACACAGTAAATCTGAATCAGTGCCTCAAAAACAAAAGGATTTTAAATATGTAATACTCACATAATGCCCTCGAAAAACTATTTTTACATGCTGGCACTGCTGTAGACCGACAGTCTCTGTAGCCTGACATGGAGACAAGAGAATCCAAATGCTCCATCAGAGGCTGATTTGATTCCATCTGATATTCCCATCAAAATATAATGGCACTAGACTTCACTATTGACCTAATAAATCACAAGCAAAATTACCTCCCACGTGTTCCAGAAACCTCTATCGCTCCAGTGAGACGGCAGTCTTATCAGCATCCCTGCCAGCAGGCTGCACATTGTACAAAAAAATGACTCTAAAACTCTGCACCTAACAATGTAGTGCCTCTTCAGCTGATCAAGAGAGTAATTCTCATCTATGTTCTGACAGAAAATACATTAACAAAAGCTTGTTATATTAACTTTTTGGCTTTCCATGAGAAGTATGAATGAAACCGAACCAAACACAGGTATTCCAAAACCCCGCATACATAAACTTTGTGTGCCCAGTGTTTACTCTGACATCAGTCACTCTGTTAGTGAATGTAAGCTCCCAAGACTACATTCATGCCACCGAGAAATGACATAACGGGAAGTGGGAAGATCTGCCAGGACTCAAAAGCTCGCCACTACCAAATAAGTGGATCAAACGCAGAGCCGCCCTCTTATCGCCACTTCCCCTGTCTGTTTGGTAGACCCGGTATCTGATGAATCCTTATCGTGGCCATACAGTGCTGGTTCACATGTCATGTTATCACACAGGTCCCTTCCCCAGGGCTCCCACAGGAAGAGTCTGTTCCCAGGGCACTACATGCCTGGTATCTCAGCGGCCTTACGGTGAGGAAAAAATGCAGTGTGGTCAAGAGAGGACTGAGAAGTTGGGCAAGGTCTGTTCAATCTTTCTGTCTCTATTTGGGCCTCATAAGACTGAGTGGGAGGCACAATGGGATTTCAGATACTGGGGGAGTCCTTTCAATGCAGCAACTGACATATGCTGCTATAAAGTATTTAAACATTAATTTAAAAAAAAAACAACAACAACAACAAAAAACAGTTATTTGGGTGACTGTCATGAATATCTTTACAACCAAAGATACTAATCAAAGACTACTGTATACATATATTCTATTGCCTTAGCAAATATTATTACACTATGATATTAATTTATTATCTATGTGCACATTAATCAGACATTTTCAATGTGTGGATATTCATTTCATCAGCGCATTTTCTTGTAAAACTATGTTTTTTTTTTCTTTACACAAATACACATAGCAGCAGTATATGCACAGCAGACTTTGAATCCTAGAAGCAATATCACCACATTCGGTGATTTATTTTTAATTCTGTATTTATTTGTATGTTAATTGTTTACTTTTTGTGTAAAAGTGTTTAACTGAGGAAGAGCTAAAAATTAAAAATCATAAATTATATTCAGACTTAAACTCTACATAACAAAGTATTTAATGGACCATAACATTGATTTTTCAGGGGATAGGTTTTAAATACCGCAGCTTTAAAACTACTTCTTGTTTCTAGTGGATCATTCTTTTACAATGCATGCTGTCTTTCTAAAGTGCATGAGTCACATTTGAGAGCTGAAGTACCACTGTGTGTTTAAACAGCGTGGCGCGCATAATAATTCACCTTTTTAATGTAACAGCAGGACTAACTCACACAACACCCACGCATAAATGAAGGGCTTTTACCCAAAGGTCTGCTAGCATGCTTCATTGTTTGTGTTGGGTGTTTTAGGGGGAAATCAACACACATTTTGTCGCTATTAAAACGATGAAAGGAGGAAGTAGTGAGTCAGAGTGTGTGGGAGGTGGAGGGGGCTGACCAGGGACTCCAGGCGCGGATTTCATAATGCCCAGCATGGTGACGCGCTGTGGGGACCTGCGGCTGCTGTCAGACCGTGCCGCTCCTTCGTCCCGTTTGGGCTTGTAAGCAAAGATATGAATCTATATTACCCTCCTTTGCAGCACGAGTTGACCAGCTAAAAGAGACATGTCCGCCCAAGGATTGCTAAGCAGCGTTTTCTCATGCTCGCTAAGTCCCAAAACTATTTCCAAGCGGAGGCTGAGGCAGACCCGGAGCTTGGACCCGGCGTTGATGCGACATTACGGTACCGAGGCTGAAGACACGTTGTGTAAGGTCAGTGACCCGGTGGCTTCACGGTGCAGGATGTAGTTGTTGTGGGATATGATTGGCTGAAATGTTACACAGCATTCAAAAAACGCTAAAGTCACCAAAAGCGTATGGAAAACCCGACCGTTTTTTGTTTTTTTTTAATGTTTGCTGTGGGTATTTTACAACGCTTTGCAGGCAGGGGAAATAAATGTTATTGGTGTTTTTTTAGTTTAAATAATGCCGATATTTTCATGAGTGTAGTACGTTTTTATATTAAACTGAGGGAGTCGCAAGTGTCCTAAAACTTAACATAATATACGCATATATCACGTGTTAATTACCAGTTTTATTTTATCATTTCATGCATAAAGTACTGCAGTACATTCAAGACCTAAAACTCAAGCAAGAACAGTTTTGGAGCTCAGTGTAAAATAAATAAATAAATTAATAAAATATTGCATCCAGATTCCGGAAGTGGCTGGAATTCCCTAAGGATGATGTAGCTAAATTACTGGATTATGTGTATTTTCCTTTAATCTTAAATAAATACATGTTGGAACATTTGACTGTAAATTCGGTGCATGCGTTTGCTTCTTTTTTCCTCACAGGAGAAAGAAAGCAAGAGTAAATCTCACTGTTGCAACATCACAAAGTCCATGACTAGTCAATGACAAATAAACAAGCTTCACATGTGAGCCATTAAAGCACTATAGTTTTGTAGCTGCGTCACTGGTCGCCAAAAAAAATGATTCAACTCATTCCTTTTAGTTGAAATGATGTCAGCAGGAGCCTGTGCTTGCACCAACTTGCCCATGTTGAAAGAGGTTTAAGTGGAAAACTTTGTCCCATCTGGCAAGTGTCTTTAAAAAATGGTGTCACACACTTAAAGTGGAGTTCTGGGGAAAAAAAAAGTTAGGAGCTTTTGTTGATTTAATGATTTCTTGTGCAGTGAAACTTCCAGCTGGAGCATAGTATAAACTTGGCAAACAACAATATGATGAAAGTTTCCCACATTATCATGTCCTCTTGAATAAAATCTGCTGAGCCTAAAAACTGTTTTCTTTTATATCCTGTCATAGTTAGGTTTCTATGTGCATTTTGTTGTTTAAAGATTCAAAAAGCCGGGACAAGAGAAGCAAAAGCAAAACACTTTCTTTTAGATATATTGATGTATTTATTAAAAGTAGCTTCAAAGTAGCAGTAGCAGCTTTTGTGAGCCTTTCTAGATCACTAGAATAAATAAGTCCCCTTAGTTGTTTCACCATGTTTGGCCTTGGACACATGAAAAAAAGATTACTGTCCGCAGTTACCATTCATCTCCCCAAGGTGCCTTACCATGCCATTTAATTAGCAGAACGAAGAGGGAAAGTACTGATTTAAAATCCATCACAATAACCATCTGCATCCCTTTCTTTGTTAAAAAAAAAATCTATTTTAATATTGCAGTACTTAACAGTGTCACATATTGATAATTGGAGCCAATCTGTTCTGCTGCCTAAATTGGTCCTCATGGTAACACTGTTTGTTTAGTATAATGGAAATGTATTACAGACTTGACATTATAATAGGCTTGTAATGAGTACCAGGTATCTGGTCTCTCTTACAGCCATCAACAAGAGCCCAGATCCTACAGCCAGAACCCTTAAAAATGTAATCACAGTAAATCTGAATGAAGCTGATTAATATTAGAGACAGCTCGGTGTCAGTGAGGATATTTAATGTGATTTATGACTTTGGGGAGTGCTTGTCTGCTGCCTACAGCAATCTGCTCAGAGAGCTGCAGTACAGCCTAGTTCTTGCCAAGCATTGTTAACATGGAAAATGTTCAGTCCAAGAAGAGAGCAACTCAAATATATTTGAGAATATAGTTGTGACAGATATTCTTCTTAATCCCCGATTATTTTTACAACTACCTTTTATGGTGTTTGTGCACCCGTACCTTATTTCTAGAGCTCCAGCAAGAATAACTCCAGCCAAGTGAGTTCTGAGGTGTGAGCTCTTTCCTGGAGATTCACATGACCACGCTGTCGGCTTAAACTGACAGTAAGTAAGTGTCTTACTGTATGCAAACCTCAGTCCAATTCCATAATGAAAGTCACATTTTCTGGGTGTGCAAATATCCAAGCAAAAGTTCATTCAGGGACAATAGTATCTAAGATACCGTTGCAACAACATAAGTGAAGTCAGCAGGACAATGTTCCCCACTTCACACATAACACTGCTGCGTCCCCGCCCTGTAACAGCCCCAGCTCTGCAAGACTCTGCTTTTATGAGATGTACTATATGTCTGGTAAGTCCAACCAGGCCTTGTAAAAAGAGAAGTTAATGTATCTGGTTTCTTGTATGCCACCCAGGAAACCAGGGGCTACGTGCAATACATACCTGGTGCCACAGTGTGACTTTATAATCAATGGAAATCCATTATTATAGGTCAAAGTGTATGCTAAAATAAATGTCTGTTGTCTTTCCCAGGATACGATCTGTTGTATGTCTGTGATGCATATAATTCAAGTGACCCACTGTATGTTATTATAGCATGATCCTGGCGTACAAACACATCCTCTTCCCCTGTTTAAAAAAGAGTGTCAGAGTGGTAGTTCTGATCTATGTTACAAGTGACCTTGTATTTTCCATAGGTTGAATATTGCTGTGCTCTATTAGAGGTGCACTCACTCGGGGTCTCCGTAGTGTAAGCTGAGATGGAAAGCAGAGACATCTGGTTTACATGAAGAAAGCTTCAAGTCTTATTTCTCACAGTAGAACAGCATGACCTGATCCTTGGCTATGGTCCCCTAGGCACATATTTCCTCCTACAGGAGACTGTCCATTTGCATGGCATGGGGCTAAACATGGCTTCAAACTGTAGCTCCATAGCATCCAGTTTGTATCTGATAAGAGGCAACATAAACAGCAGGGTTAGATGTAGAGATAGAGGTCAAATCATTTTAAAACGATCAACTCCTTGTAAGTCAAACAGTATTCCCAGCTTTAATTTAGAGAGACCTGCACTGAATAATGACACTCAGCTCTCATGAGAATAAAGCATGTGTCTCCATTTAATTTACAAAGTGTTGGCAAAACATACTGTAAAGTCAAACAACAGTCTTAGGTCCCCAGTTTGTATGAAAGTCACCAATGCAACTGGACATCAAATAAAATCAGCATGTTTACTGGAGAACATTGTTTTAGGCCCACATGTCAGTGGAGACGCTGCATTGTGGGAGAGAAGACAGAACAACAAGCAGTTTTATTAGATCATTATGGTGTGGAAAGGAAAGTTACAGAAACAGAGCAGCTTTAAACTGACTTTTAAAACCAACATTAACAACATGCACATTATGGTTTGGTGTAGGCATTTCCTCGGTAACCTGCAGCATGTTTGATCTTCATTAATCTCCTGTGTATACTTGCCAGGCGTTTTGCACCACAGAACTGATCTTGACGTGCTTTGAATATCCTGACAGCAGGCATGACTGCCCCACTGCAAGTCAATTACTGTTTAATATGACCAGCGGATCCCTTCCCTGATCCATCCAAGTGCCTCACATTGGTTACATTCATGTTTAGAAGTCATTTATGCTGATTTTGAGTTTCATTTTGGCCAGTATATTGGACAAGCTTCTGGTTATGAAGACCTTATGAGATATTGGAAAATGCTGCCTTATCCCTTATGTAAGAACCTAACTTATTAACCATCAGTCACTTTTTCTTTCAACATGAAATCTTGTCTGTGGAAAATTGTGATTTCCAAAGGACCCAAGGCAGTGCATGATGTAATCTTCATTCATGTTATTAAATACAGAGCCCCATAGAAAAATAACTTTGGAAGTCACTCTAAAAAGTCAGATCAGATATGCAAGTATAAAATATGTATCACAGTCCACTCAAGTTCTCTTAGTAAATTGCAGGAACATATAAAGCCTTTAGAGGGAGACATTCCTTGTTCTTTTTCAGTATTAATGACCAATGAGGCCATGAATCACCAGGACAAAGATTAAGAGGTAACAATAGGTAGTATCTAAGGTTGTGTGCACTCATCCTGTATTAAAAAAAGTCTTACTTAAAATTGTGTGCTGTATAACATGAACATAGCTATCCTGCATCTGCACTTTTAAAATTGTACCTCCAGCATCGTAGGTCTGTCATATAAAGAAATAAGTTTTGTTGAGTGTTGCAGCACTGGCTTGTGGCCACATATTTCAAATGCCATTTAAATCATATTCTCATTCCCCTTATGTCAGGCGGCAGGAGTCTGAATTTATAGTCCTGTGGCAGATGAAAAGATTGTGGTGCATTGTTTTTTTTATTTATGTATCATGGCAGCATTTCTGTGTGCATCAAAATCACTTTATAGTAAAGATAGCTCTGGTCCTTGATTGGTCCCACTCCTCTTTTGAAGCCATTGTAAAATACAGTATAAACACAACACACCTGTAACATTCTTATTATTGCCGCACAAATTGTTTCAAAATGTCAAATTGAGTTGTGAATTCTTCTTTTTATATTTACTGGATGGGCTAAGTGTGGAAAGAGATGCTCTAGCAGAGGAATTTAAAAAAAAAAAAAAAAAAAAAAAACATAAAAAGAGAAAAGAGACGTGTTTAAGTCTGAGTCTTTGAGCATGCTCTATATCGCATCTGTGTGTCAACTCCACTGACTTTGACTGAAGGAACTACATTTCCTGGCAGAAGGATGTCATTTTTAAGCCATAAATTACTGTATTTTTTGATGTTGTGTGTTTATTTTATGAAACATTGAAAGGTAAATGCAGTAACCCTTCTATAAAAGCAGTAAATCTCACCAGGTCATTGTTTACAGTAACAGCCCCTAGCTGGTCTAAAAACCTCTGTAAGCCACATTCTCTTGAGGCATATTGCTTTACTTAAGCGTGCAGGGGTTATTGATTTTAAATAAATATTCCACATCGCTGATGTACAGTAAATTCAAATGTGGAATGCAAGTAAACACAGCATAAATAGAACTGCTTTCCATATTAAATAGCTGAAAAAACATCATGTGTATGTGTCCCATGGCTGCTTGAATATATTGGTGGAATAATTTGATGATGCAGAGACAGAGAAGATTGAGAGTACTGTACTGGTGGATCGTTCAGAAGTAATGCCATCTGCATTCCTCTGAGCACCGCGGAGGAGAGACGGCCTGCAGGGAAAAGAGCCTGGAGGAAACTGAAAACTGTAACGATGCCACTTGAATCTCATGAAAGGAAATTATCTTTGTTGAATGCAAAAAGGAAACACATTTCAATTAAAATCCAGCTTCTTTGAGGCAAATTTAAGACTTGGACACTCAGACGCAGAGTTGAAAGAAGAGCTCCAATTAAAGTTAATGAAGATACGAAAACAAGTATTTTTTAGTGAAATGACTTGCCAAAGTCTTTTTCCTGTCAGGATGCTCTCAAGAATCGTACTTCAGTACCACAGAGAAGCACTGGAAACTACTTAGACCATGATAAGAGACAAAAGCTTTCAATGGAAGCCTATGTTAGTGAACTCATCATTGCAGCTAGGGAATGGAATAACTGATGAACAAAAAATGGGACATGTAAATTTGATTGCTGTTTCAAGCACTAATTGTGAGGTAATCTAATTGTCGTCTACAGAATTGATTTTTATCCCATTTGCAGGCAGATGCAGCTGCTGGTTTGCTTGTAATATAATATGATATCAGGACTCAGGTATCACCTGCCCCAGCTGCTGTGGGAGAGGATTTTAATGTGCTCTTGATTTGATCTTGTAAATTTAATAACATACATGATTAAGAATATCTATTTAATTTAGATTTATTTGTCTTGTTAAATTCCTAATTGTATCTACACTGTATTTAGAACATATTAACTCATTATTGGATATTGCGGACTGAAGGTAAATGTTTTGATTAATGCACCGCACAAGGATCATTACATTATATTGGGTTATAGATGAAATTCTTTACAACTCTGTTTGCAATTTAATTATGAGCATTACAAAATTTCTATGTATTGTCAGACACTGTGCAGCCAGAATAGCTCTTAATGAGACTGAGGATTTATCGACACTTAAGAAGAATTTGTTTCTGTCAGACATGCTGCTTCCTGTTTATCAGCACCCTGCTTTGAATAGAAAATTGTCTTTCACTCTTACACCACACATAATTT
Source organism: Hypoplectrus providencianus (assembly GCA_028566105.1). Lineage (NCBI taxonomy): Eukaryota > Metazoa > Chordata > Actinopteri > Perciformes > Serranidae > Hypoplectrus > Hypoplectrus providencianus. The sequence continues at coordinate 15,014,140 of JAOWBC010000002.1, read as the reverse complement.
AGAGAACATCCACATGCAAGCTATTTGATTCACAAAACCTGATGTATTTAGGTAGATACAGACATTCTGGTAGCTTTTTAGGTGTGTATATAT
>JAOWBC010000002.1:14969340-14981999 GCA_028566105.1 Hypoplectrus providencianus | reverse complement strand
GAATATTCATTTGTTTTGAATAATTATTTCAACAGTGCTGTTACTTATTGATAAGGGACTAAATGTACAGTATAATTTAACATATTTTCTGGGAGTTTTTTTTTTTTTTTTTTTAACTAGGATTACACCAAGAACATCAACATCTTGATTGTCAGGTATATAAATACATAAAGAAGACATATAATATTTATTGTCAGCTTTCCGACTTCTGGACTGGATAAAAATTGTGGTTTGGAGCCTTATTCTATCAATATGTTATGATGGAACAGCCAGTTTTCTTTTGTCACATTTTATACATTATAAATGGGTGGATGTCAATTTTTTGGATTTGAGCAATATATATCACATTTCTTTTGATTTACAGAAGTTAAATTGATAATGAGGCAAATGAACAGACAAAAATAAATATCTTTTGTCCATTTTCCGAACTGCGGGCCACAGAGACAGTGTGTGTTAGCCCGGATCAAGCTCCAGGTTGGGTTTCCAGTGGGTGAAGTGGGAACGGTTGCTGAAACCGCAACCCAGACAAGTTTTTCATTTTTGGAATGGTTAAAACAGAAACAGACGCTTCTTTTTCCGCTTAATGTTTACTGCAGTTCAGAAAAGGGGCGTGACTTTGAGTTGACCCTGGAGTGGCAAAACCATTTTCACCTTTAAAAAGCGCTGGCCTCAAATGTCAGTGTGACTCCATCCATGTAAATGTCATGAGTTTTATGGCATTTCATTGCACGAAAATGAATGTTGGAGTGAGAGAGTGAAGAGGCAAAGTCATTATTTCCCCGGCACTTTATGGATATATTGCAATGTGTGTGGCCTTGGGCAGCGGCAATAACACTGTCTTGTAGATTTTCCTGCTGTTGTAAATTACTGAAGCGGTGGCATTCATCTGAGGAATGTGAGAATAAAGTAGCATTGCTGTTAGTGTTTTACATAGAGAATTGATGTGTTCTGTGCTGTTAACAAATCCATTAGTGTGTGTGTGCAGAATGAATGGAAGTCATGCTTAATTTGTCCATTGTATCTCCCTTTTTGTCAGCCTTAGAGTTTAGCTGTGGTCACTGGGAGCAGAGCGACCCCTCTCAGGTATTGTTCCTCTGCTAACAGTGTCTTTACACATTTCTTTTCCTTACAAAATGCAGCAGACATCAGACTGGGATGCTGGAAGGAAGTGGAGAGTGACAGACAGCAGTAGGCTTGACTGAGAAACAAACAAGCTGTGAAGAGAGAGCTGAAGGTTTGCCAATGAAAAGATTAGAGTGGCATTTGGCTCCAGTGCCAAGATGCATCGTTGCTCTTGCCACACCACCATGGCAACGGACGCTTTATGCTTTCCTCCAAGCCCCCCACCCCACCTCCCCCCACTGAGCATCCAGACTGTACCAAGGAGTCATTTAAAGATCTGCATGTTTAGCTAGTTAGTGATGTCAAGCATAGATGACAATTCGGCTGTTTTAAATACATTTGCTATGTCAGCTTTGGTTATGCACTCATTTCCATAGTCCGTTTTCTTTTGAATTGCATGCAAATGATTGAGCTGCGTGCAAGTCTATTATGATTGTGCATGCGACCTCAGCTGAGCATCCTCACAAGGCCCATCCATCGCCGGTGCTCCCATTTGTCATGCAGGGCACCTCTGTTCCCGAGTGACCAATCAGGAGTGCCTCCTTGGCTGCTAAAAGCAACCCCCCCACCAACCCCTCGCCACCTCATCATCAGTTGTGATTGACAGCCTCCCACAGGAAGGAGGGGGGTTATTTACCTCCTTATGTTCTCATGGGACTAAGTTAATGATCCCAGCCAACAAAATAATACAAAGAGGGAAAAAGCCTGAGAAGTCGACGCCTGGTTGAACCATTTGGAGCAGTTTCGGCTTCCTTTGGAGCGGATTAGAGAAGAAGAGGTTGTGTGAGGAGAATTTCAGAGATAGCGGTGAGACAGACACAGCAGCAGAGCCCCGATAGAAAGTAGGAGGCTTCTGAGGAAAGCCGGTGTTTTTCGAAAAATCTCCTCTTGGGCTTTATTTCTGTATTCATCTGTCACCAGGACTATGGACTGTCTGGTTGAGTGACAAACAGACTGCGAGGTAAGAGTTCATCTGTATTTCCAGTGGGTGACTCTTTATAAGTCCCCATTTGGGCTCTTTGAGGCTTCCAAGTCAGGTTTTGAGAAAGTTTTTTTGCTATAAAAAAACATGTTTTGCAGTACTCTCTGCTTTTCTGTCTGTATGTCTGAAATTTAGCAAATTAATCTGTTAATATTATGTCAGTGGTTATGTTGCAGCTATGCTTTTTTTTCTTAGATGTTTTTTTTTCTCTGCAACTGCAAGAAATATTTGTAGAAATTATGTACTGTAATAGGTTTATGTTACTTTTAGGCATTATCTGCCTTAACATTACAAGTCCTGCAAACCAAACAACCATGCCATTCGTTCTTACCGTCACATATGTGTTTTTACAGATAGTGTCCCTAACCTTCTCAGGAGAACAACATTGTCCCCTTTCCTAAATATTTATATTTTAAATATACTGTTATTGGTCACAGTTGGGTTAGCTTTCTGGGAAAAAAGTACTTGATACGGTTAGGAAGTAAGTATATGGTTATGCATTGCAAAATATATTGTCACAAGCAGAATAAATTCATCTAACTACTCAAAGTGAGTTAGTTATGTTCAGGCTGCCCGCTAAAGTTAAGATACTCAACTACAAATAATAACAGACTTTTGATTTTATCAAGGACCTGCGTGGACCTTATAGTTCTTTATACGCCTTATCTTCACTTCTGCATTGGTATTCTTCATAAATACTATGGCCACTAGAGAATACAAACTTATACATACAAATATTTGGGGTGGGCAGACTCTAAAACCCCTAATACCACATCTAAGCTGTTTTTGTTGCTCTCACTTTTCTTTTCATACTTTACTAAACCCTGCAGGCTAACCTGAAACACAAGGAGTCCTGGCAAAGGCTTTGGGTTACGACTAATCCCAATCATTCCGTGCCAATATGTGCTGTGGTTTAACCACAAAACATAAACATTAGCTTTACACAGAGATACCGTATCAAAAACAGCGACTTGATGCTGCTGACAAGGTCGTTTGAGGTAATGGACCCAAACTAAATACCTCAAACCTCATATTTAAACAGTGAACGAGGGCTCGAATCCAAAGCTGAGAAACTGATCAAGCTTTATGTGATCAGCAACGCTGTTTGGAGCTGTGTCAGCCGGCATATGTTTGTGTTGGGAACATTTTCCACGTAGGCAGAGAGCGTTGCCAACAATCTGAGACAACTTTCAACACTATCTAAGTCAACTGTCGCAACCACAATACATTCCTGTGTGTTTCCATTCCAGAGAATATATTCACATGGAAAACAAAAGGGGTGTAATCACTTTGAGAAGCAAGGTTGCTGAGTGTAACTATATGTAGTTTGCTTGATCACCATCTGTGCTGATGAGAGCCACAACTGCCAGCAGAATACGGTTGTGTGTGAAAAACAGCGGGTTGTCTGTTAATATATCTATGTTCATCCATATTTGCATTGGCACTGAGACTCGCAGCGTCACCGTCCCTCCTGAGGAGTATAATCATCATTGATTGCTCTGTTTGCTGGAGCACTATTTCATTTGGCTGTGTGGAATCACGCCTTAAGCACTGAGCACATTTACAGCTTAAGCAGTTTTCGCCTGAACACGGTTGCTTGTAAATGTCATCATACAGATTACGCCAAAATTAAGAGAGAATTGTTTTCAATGCATGGCACTTTTTTATTTTTTATTTTTTTATTTTGTGTGTGTGTGTGCAGCTTCACATATTTGGATGATGTTTATTTGTGGATGACAAAAAAAGCTTTGTTGAGAGTTATGGCTACACTCCATGCTCTGATAGCCTCCAGTGATAGACCCATCCAGCAGAAGTCCTGCCCCCTTCATGTGATTGGCCATTGCTACACTTTGCAGCCCACTGTGTGTAGATGGGATAGGTACAGTCCTCAGTGAGAGGAGAGGAGAGGGCGGAAAGTTTTCATCCTCCTACAGTGGGCTTAGAGAGTAGGGTTAGAGGGTCAGAAACTCACTGAGAGCAAGAGAGACAAGTCACTCTTTTCAAAGTTCACACCGCTGCACTGGATCAGCTGTGGCACAGCCCAAATATCAACATTCAGTGACTTTAAAGGTGGCTCTTTCCTCCCTTGGAAGTAATCATGTGGCGGGTAAGTCAGAGGGTCATTCTTAACTCACTCTGTATTATATGTCACTGCATGCGCCTCTATGTTTTGCAAGCAAAACATTGAGTCATCATTATGTTTCCAAGCCTCCCGGCAGGTCTGAGAGCTGAGGTTGTTTGGCCTTGTTGTGTTCACAGATTCCTTCATGTTTTGAACTGTGAATAATACTTGAGGGATAAGATGACTAAGTGAGAAGGCCGAGGGGGAATTTTGTGATTAAAAGCGTCAAAGAGAGTGGGAGTAGCTAAAGTAGGTTTCCAGTGTCAAAGCTGCTATTCAGTGTGCGCTTTGTAGAATTTTTCATATAAGCATCTTCACAAGCTCAATCTATAGGTGTATAATATAATTTTTGAGCACAATCACTTGAGTGTCCCTTGCGATCTATTTTTTCTGGCTTTCCATTTTCTTTTCTGAGACATCATAAAAGTTTTTTTTATTACCTTTTGCTCAAACAGAGGGCTCCTCCTGCAGCTCTGAGAGAGATAAACCCAGCCTTTCATCCATAATCTGGTAGCCTCATGACCTAAAGAATACCATTTTCTTCACAGAAAAGATAAAAGAAACTGACTTAACTCCCCTGCTGCATCTGTATACACTGCGGCAATACATCTGGTCACAGTTTTTGACAGGCCTACATGCATAGGAGTCATTTTACATGAAGCTAATGAAGAGTAAAACTGGGGCATTGCTGTTGGGTCTGTGGTTTCCCTTATTAATTAGTAACTTATCTTGTTCCTGTGAGGAGGAATGTTAGACATCTTCCCACTAGAGTGCGCTGCCTTTGATCACCAGTGTGACAAATAGTTATCAAACTGTCACCATGGCGACACATGTGGAGGTCTTAATAAAGAACATGCATTGGATTAAAGTCAAAGGCAAAGAGAGATATATGAGAGGGCAGGTTTGTGGTTTATTATTATTTCTATTCATGGGGCAGGTTTATTTTTATGATTTCATTTGATCAACTTTCTTTCTTCATTTTTTTTTTTAACGTAGTTAGTTTTCTTGCACAAAGTAGACAAATATAGAAATATTTGAAATAAATCCATTTGTTTTTTAAATATATATTTTTTTTTATATACATAAATGCAAATAATAATCACACATTTTTTAAGGGGGGCATTTTTATGCCAAGAAACTTTCATTGGTTTTGAGCCTTAGGAAAGATAAGATTAAGGCCATTCTTTCGATATTATTTATTTATTTATTTTAATTTATTGCTGCTTTATGTTGTTTAAAATCTATTAGTTTGGAATATATATAGGAGATATATAAAGAATTCTAAATGGGGACTAAATTAATAATATTATTCTTATTGTTTCCAGAATTTGGATACGTTTAAAAATAGTATAACTGAACTTATTACATATCACCAAAATCTGTTATAGTTTCGTTTTGCCTGTGAACTATACCTGAGAAATTGATTCTGAAGACAGATACACGTGCTTGCTGTATTTCATAAATTCGCCACACTATGTCGCTCTTTGCACGCTTCCCCGACAATAAACATCACTTTTCTGTGACGTTTACAAATCGCTTATCCACACACGAGGTAAGATGGTTATATATGTCCATGCTTGGAGCTGTTATGTGTGTTTTGATGTTAATGAATCCCTCCACGCGGTAGTTTGGGGGGCGCAGTGAGACGCGTCTCCTGTGCGGACTAATGAGCAGCAGCAGGCTGCAGCCGCATGCTTGGAAAGTCACATTCTGTGAAGTTCCTGTGGTTGCGGAAAGGATGCAGTGTTTTCCCGGCGATGCCACCTGCCAAGCCGCGGAGAGGAAATGAGAGTTTGCTGCAACTGGTGATGCTGACCAGGCTGACCTGTGCGGCAGACAGTGAGCACGTAGAGAAATGAAAGAAAGAGAGGGAAAGAACTTGTTTGTCTGACCTTTACACCTTTATTTCAACTCCCAAGGCTGTATAAAAAGGCAGTAGCTACAAACACTGTGTGCACTGTAGATTCTTAGTGCCGTTTCCTAATGCGTAGCTTCATTATAAAACATCCTGCTCAGTCATGGAGGAAGCAGAGGGCCTCCTAATGAAAGGATTTGACTCATCTTTTACTTTCAGAACAATTAACATCAGTTTGCCAGATGAGTGCACTGCAAAAACAGATGACAGTCATGCTCCTCAGGGTAATTCTGTTTGACAGATGACTTCTAAATACAGTAGCCTAAACGTTTTTCTAATGAACTTGCCCTCCACAATCCTTTAAATTATCAGTAATAATGGATGTCGGTCAGGGCCGGGCTATATGCAGCTAATCTCTGTAATGTGTGCAGCAGCAGATCAGGTAGATTTGTCAGTCTAATCAGCTGGCTTGTGCTACCACAGCTGTAAATCACATTAGACCTGAGTGGGCCGCTGCTGAGCTGGCTGCTTTAGGGAGCAGCAACAGGCCACACATTGGTCACAGCCACGCTGTGAAGACAGGATTACAGATAAATATGTTAGGTGTCTGCCCCAGGAAAGAAGACAAAGAGCAATCACACTCTCTCAGTGGCTGAATACATGGTTCAGAGCCATCATTAAAGGTGATAAAAGACCATAACCAAAAGGATTAGAAAGTGCTTGAGCAGGAAATTGTCTTCCTATCGGAGACGATGTAATTGTTTCATCTCTAAATGAGCCATTACTTTCTAATCAAATAAAAATCCATATGCTAAAGTGGTGCTCAAGTTCACCGTTTGACAAAAAGCCATACTGTTAAGAGCATATGTCTCACACCTGTCATATCTGCTGGTGCTTAGCGCTGAGCATCTTGAGGCACAATTCTGCTGCTGTGCATCACATATGTTACCAATGTAAAATTTGGACTCCAATTGAAGATTCATACAGATTATAATTATAGCAAACATAGCAGTTGAAGTACTATAAAGAACCATTGTTTCTATGGGATTCTGAGTTTGGGTTGATATATTGATTTATGCCTCTTTGTAGTTGTTGTGCGTCTTCTTTACATGTTACGTCTCTTTTCAATGGTTTTGTGTCTCTTTGTGTTCATTTCATGTCTCTTTCTTTATTTTGAGTCTCTCTTTGCCTGTTTTGCATCTCTTTGTAATATTATTTCTTGCCTTTGTAGTCATTTTGTTTCTCTTTGTAGTTGTTTTGCGTCTCTTTATCGACATTTTCCATCTCTTTGTAGCTCTTTTATATCTCCTGGGGTCATTTTTGCATCTCTTCTTGGTTTGACCTTTGACCCTGGGCCCCTGTGCCTGTGGCCCAATCAGTTCTACACCATAATATAGATGCTTTGATATTCTTGTCTTAAAGACTGCAGTATTATTCAGTCCTGATCACTTTGTTGCCTCTGAATGCTGGAATACTCATGATTTAACAGCATCTGAATCTATCGACCGTATTGAGCTCTTCTAATACACAGATTGTGCAAGTACATTGTGTTTGAATGTGACAGACTGGATCAAGCCAAAGAGAGGAAAAATACACAGAAGTTTATTTAACATCCTTATTTCCTCCCTCAAATGTGTGTACCCAAGTTTCAAGTCCTCCTGCTGATCTCAGGGTACTAAATTCCATCCCAGTTGGAGAGCGAATAGAAGAAACCCGGGGAATGCCTGTCACATTCCCATGTGCATCTCCCAAGCAATGTCGCCCACACCCACCGCTTTGTCTGAACTTTAGCGTGCCTTTAATATTTACAGTGCGTATCTGTATCGAGGAGAGGATAGCCCCTCTGGGGAGTCCTTTTGAATGACAGGAGAATTCAAATGGAGCACAGCAGGGGTGTGTCTGCAAATAGAGGCACATGGCAAGCAGATGGTTCGTCGGTGATTCCCACATGAGGGCCAACAGCAGATGATGTTCCGCAGCGTCTGTCTTTATTTGCAGTCGTATCAGTCAGAGAGGACGCTCAGTAACTTTCAATTGTTTCTGTTGGGAAGTTGAATGGAGTTTTGTGAGGGAGACTTAGTTTCTTATAGAGGTGTGTGGGTTTTTTTTTAAGTAGTGGAACTCATGAGATTTGTTAAAAAACAGGCCTCTGGTGACAAACAAAAGATTTTTGGGTACTCAGGATCACAGGTTGCTCAGTGATTGAGTAAGATGACTTTTTCACTGGCTGAAACTAATATTTAGGGAAATTGGGCATCGGTTATCGTGTGTTGATGTAACATCACCTTCCTTAAATAAGGGCCTGAATATTTTGTGACAGTAATGTTTTTTTTTTTTTTTTGCTAAAATATCATCTTGAATATTTCGTTCAGTTTTCTGAAAAACCTGAGGAAAAACTCAACATTTACAATTATTTAAAGAAGGTCTCGATGATGGTTTTGCATCTGATAAAATGCAGTATTTTCATAATGATAACAAATGAGACACACAATTGCTGAAATTTAATGAACATTTTTAATATCTGCAGTGTCCCTGTTTGCTTATCTAGATCTACACTCTTTCTGATGTGTATGGAGATAAAAATATATCTCCATTTCGTAAATGCCCACTGGTAATTAAAACATATGACTGAGAAATAGAGTTTTTCGAGCCCTTAACAACAGCACTTATCAGCAGATCTTTGTGTCAGAGAGAAAGTAAAGCCTGCATAAATAAAAAATAAACGCTCTTGTCATGTGGCCTTCCCTCTCTCAGTGAAATACCATATTAAATAAATAATCGGCCTCCTGAGTGCAGGTATCAGCCGATGCCTATTATCTCAATATGGCATTAATGTGCCTGATTAATAGGGACCAATTAATCGCTCTGCCACCCTGCTGCCCCTCAGGCTGGCCCTCGGCTTTGTTTGTGTCTTCAGCTCTTCTCTGTGAATCCCTGGTGGCGTAGCCAAGAAAAGTTCCAATCCTCAGCATTGTGCTGCTAGAAGCTGGAGGGACGGTCACACAAGGAAACCTGAAACTGATCCTGACGCTTTGAATTTCTGAATGGGCAGGGCTGAGAGGACACTAACCTGCCTGTGAGGGCATAGGCTGGGGCTCCACACAATGCTCTGACTCTCTCTCTCTCTCTCTCTCTCTCTCTCTCCCTCTCTCTCTCGCGGCTCTCTCTCCTCTTCCAGTGCTGGCCAGCGCTCCAGCTGTAGGTGGAGCTGGCTTTCCTGGAATTGTCGGGCAACTTTTCCTGTTGTGCTTTCTACCTCTTGCTCAATCTCTTTTCCTTAATGACAGCTCTGCTGCAGGATTACTTGGGGCTGTGAAGACTTGTGTGCCATCTGGATGCCCATCTCTACAGCACGCCGGGGTCTACGGCCGGTGCATTTGTTGCCATAAATATGTTTTTATGATTTAGGTCAGAAGTTTTCCTTCAGCAGAAATGTCTCGGCATTGCAAAGTGGGGCGAAATCCATCGGTGGGTATAGTAAGCTGTGTATGAATGGAGTGCGTAATGTACTTGGGGGCTGTAATGCAGTTTGCGGTGGCTCTTTGCCACAGTGTTGTCTTACAAGCTTTCAGGGTATTTCATACTACAGGCGATGACATCAGAGGATTAGCGTCTTTGCATTGTGTTGTGTCATACAAAGCTCTTTATTCATTTTGTAATGAGGACAGCCTGGTTGAAATAACAACTGAACCTGTTTGACGGGTAGAGTTGCTGCCATCATGGCTTTGCTAAAAATGTTGTGTGAGAGTAAAAATGTGAAACAAACGTCTGAAAAAGTTTGTGTCACAGTTTAGTGACTGTGGAGATTAGTTTGGTTTTAGGCGGCTTACGTGTGCATGAATTATTAAGAACACACTTTGAGTGTCTTAAAATTTAAAGAGAATATGCTAATGGCTGATGAAATACCAACTTTCAAACAATGTCTGTGCCAATAGGCTTGATGTTTAGCATATCTTGTTAAAGACTGTAGGGTTTGAATAGCCAAGAGGTTGTGTTTGATCTCCTGTAATAACTTCTAGACACCTGCATTCGCCGCTTTGTCTTTAAAGAACAAAATAGCAACGAAACAAAGGGCCGCAGATGCATCACAGTCACTAGAGACGGGCGCAACAATCGCCTCTTGTCTTGTACAGTGCGCTGGGATGGCTGCATGTCTGTGAAGATTTGAATAGAATGGAAAGAACAAACCCAGGTCTGTATCTCAGAGGTAATTGCTGTAACCTCACAACTTCAAAAGGCTACTTGTGCCCGACTGTCCTGATAATGAGCTTTTGCCTTCTTCACACATAATGAGTGGAGGTAGAGAGTTCACATAGAGAGACGCTGTGAGCACAGTGTGTCCACTCGCAGCTGGGGTGTCTGACTGGCCGGGAACAAAGGCTTAGTGTCTGTGATAGTGTGGAGTCCCAGCCATCCGCAAGCAGGCCAATACACTTCTGCTTGGCTGAGCTGTCAGTCCTCGCTGGCCTGCTGGCCTACGGACTACAGTATAGAGAGGAACACATGGGGATAGGCTAGACTGTTCTTCTGCCAGATCAAAATGAGCCGCTGCTGAATTCTCACACTTGTAAGTTCAGTCAAATAGACGGTACAGGAGTGTGTGATAGGTAGAACATGAAGGATTCTCCTGCTTGCACCGTTTGCTTCGTTTACATAATGAGATAGCTCTAAATGTATTCAGTTTACAATGGGAATCTAATGGATTTAATATATGGATGACTAATTTTGATTTTATTATCATAAGCACTAAATGAAAATAATAAACAGAATATGCATGTTATCTTTTATTCAATTTTTATTTCAAGGACACTTCGTGCCTAATTATCGAATGAATGAATGAATTAAGAATTATTTTCAATTTCAGTCAATCTGTTTATTATTTTCTTGATTCATCTTTTGGTCTATAGAACTCAGGAAATAGTGAAAAATGCTGGTTACAGGTGCCTTAAGATGAAGATGATGTTTTGTCAGATAAGGCAGTTCAGAATTCAGACATACTTAGTTGGTGACCACATAACAAAAAGTTAAGCCAAAATGCTTTCAGCAGACAAGCCTAAATGAATGAATGCTATTTTTCCCCCAAAATTTTGATTGTTAGAACAGCTGCAGATTAAAGACTACTTTTTAACTTCTATGTTAAATTGTTTACAACCACCCATGTTTAATTTTTAAAGTTGTCCCCATTTCCTAATCATTTTCTGTGTCCTCTTCACAGATAGCTGATCAGCTTCCCTGGGTTTCGCTGACGTCCTCACTTTGTTCTGCCTGAAGATGGAAACGCTGGAGTCGGAGCTGACCTGCCCAATCTGTCTGGAGCTCTTTGAGGACCCGCTGCTCTTGCCCTGCGCTCACAGCCTTTGTTTCAACTGTGCCCACCGCATCCTGGTGTCACACTGCACACCCAGCGAGCCAATCCAGTCCATCAGCGCCTTCCAGTGTCCGACCTGTCGCTATGTCATCACCCTCAACCAGAGGGGCCTAGAGGGACTCAAACGCAACGTCACATTACAGAACATCATCGACCGCTACCAGAAAGCCTCCCTGAGTGGACCCAACTCTCCTAACGAGACTCGGCGCGAGCGAGCCGGCCCAGAGAGCAAAGCCATGACTTCTCCCGGTGACCGGGTGCAGTGCCAGTTCTGCGAGCAGGACCCTCCGCAGGACGCTGTGAAGACCTGCGTCACCTGCGAGGTCTCGTACTGTGACGAGTGCCTGAAGGCCACCCACCCCAACAAGAAGCCGTTCACGGGCCACCGTCTAATCGAGCCCTTGCTGGACTCCCATCTGCGAGGGCTCATGTGTCTGGAGCATGAGGATGAAAAGGTCAACATGTACTGTGTGACAGATGAGCAGTTGATCTGTGCTTTGTGTAAGCTGGTTGGCCGACACAGAGACCACCACGTGGCTGCACTCAGCGACCGCTTCGACAAACTGAAGGTAAGAAGAGATCTGAAGTCAGAGGAATGCTTTGAGATTAATGATGCACTACAGAAACACTGTTTTTACTGTTTGTGGTTCTGTGCTTCCTATCATCTAAACTGTATCACAGTATGGCAGGTACACAGGCTATGAATAATTAAAATGTTCACACTGAGCTTTTGAGCTGTTTGGCTTCAGTGCTGAGATAAGCAACATGATTAGCAGATTATAAAAAAAAAGTGATCTAATGTTTTCAGTCTAAACCTTAATGCAGGAATGTACTTTTATTGGAAACCAGTTTCTGCACTGTTGCTTTTCACTGCAGCTTAGCTAAAGGGCCACGTTTCACTTTTCATTTTAGATCCATTTCCTGGTTCAAGTGAATTTGATACTTGATTTGAATTTGTCATAACGCTACAGAACCCCAGTTCTATTATCAAATTCTGCTATTGTCTATATGAACAATATGCCAATACAACTATCTGATATCTACCCACTTCTTAGGGTCGATACCAACAAATATTGATGTTGCATTTTTGTATTTTATAAGAAGTTCATAACCTGTAGTTTATGAGGATAAGAAATGCTGATACTTAATATTCCATAATTCTTACCAAACCAAATCTTATATCTGTGTTTGTATTAAGACAAAAAAAAAA
>JAOWBC010000002.1:14922809-14933717 GCA_028566105.1 Hypoplectrus providencianus | reverse complement strand
CACCTGACATAAGCAACATTAACAATTTTAAGTTAGTTAATAAAAAAAGAAATGCCAACAAAACAGAAACAATCCAATCTCTAGCTACTGCCGAGGTTGCATTACCATGTAGGCATAAAGTTTCACTTTTAAATGCGCAATAGCTAACACTGACTGTGATATATTTTTACTGAACAGTACAGCTAACTTACAACCCAGATGCCAAATAAGCAAAACATTAAGCATACATAACTTTATCAACAATTGTTTCAACAGCCCCTGAACAGAAACTTTGTGACATTATTGTGAGCTACTTTGAGCTAGCGGCTAATGTTAATACCTTACTTCTTTGCGATGGAAAGAGAACACTGGCTGCTGCTCTAACCTTCCTGCTATGTTAATTTGAAAGGGAATGTTCTACTCATTCTATTTATGTGCTTGCATCTATTATCTACTGTTCATGCCGCTGTGACTGAAGTCAATTTGTTGCATTTGTTTCCAAACCTCTGTTTGTGCACAAGTCCAGGATTTGATGTCAAATCCACCTCTGAGGATTTTCCTGGCAAGCCAAGTGAATCTTCTTCCCCTTGATATCCTTGACTCATGGTGAAACTGAGGTGAGTAGTAAACCACAATTGAATGAATTAAAAATCAAACATTTAAAATCAGTTGCAGAATGTTTTGCTTCTGGAGTATCATAGCAACCATGTAACAATAAGCAACTGCATTCATGGCAGAATCATTATCAGAAATGGGAGAAAAAGAGAGGGAGAGAAAAAAAAAACTAGTATACACTTCTTTATTTGATCTATTTTCTTCTATAGTTCTCACCACTGCCATTACTTTTGGTTTTCGAGATAAGATAAGCCCTTTATTGATCCCCAGAGGGGAGTTTCAGGTGTTGCAGCTGCATAATAACGGAAATAAATATGGATACATTTGTGGAAAGTCAACAATAAGGGTATATTAAAAAAAGATTCAAATGGAAATAAAAATAGGAATTACATAAGAAAAAGCTCTCCAAATTAAATTTTAGTTATTTCATATACTTGGTAGTAATAGCAATCAGCTCTGGCAATACAATTCATAGTTAAGCTCATGATAGTAAAGTAAATGTAAATCTGAGAAACAGGAAAGAAAATGATATTATCTCCATAACGCTTTTAACATCTGCAATCGCTGTGTGTGAGTGTAAATCAGCCTTATACCCACATCCAATTGCAGTATGAGTTAAATAATTTAGTCTTGGAATAGCACTAATTTACAGTCGTTAGATAATGGAAATCATTACAGTAGTCTAGAATTGACTAATAGACTAGTTATAGTGGATAAAAAGAATTTTCCCAGGAGCTGCAAGTAAACTGGAAATTCATCAAAGGATGATCCGACTTATCTTTGTACACTGAGCTGTGCTTCTTTTTTATGTGCATGCACTGCAGGTTCCTTTTGACAAGCATTAATATGGTGATTGAAAAGCCCATGTGATGTAAACCATGATCCATTCAGCTTTGATAAGGGATGCTAATACAGTGTCACCCTGAGATTTTTTTTGTCCATTGGAAAATCTTGGTTAAGTGCACCAAAAACAAAATTAATATATAAATTTAATACATTTTTGTATGTTGTTGTACTGATACTTGTTGTTATTACTGTATTGTTAACTGTCTAAAGGAGATAGAAATAATAACTGAACATCCATTACAGACATTCTTGATCTCATGCCATTTTTCTTATAGGACCCAAAGGAAGTTTTTTATTTTTTGTGCGCTTATAAAGTAGAAGATTTTCTGAAAAACTTGTGTTTGCAGTTTGGAAGACCGAGGACAAGGACTGCCAGCAATAATAAATCAGGTGTTGGAGATATTGCTTTGGTTTCTTGTAATGTTGAAGGTCATCATGCAATTCTGTGGTTTTGCTTTTCTTCCAAACACAAATCCATTTACCATTGAATCCATCACAATAGATCTTATTAAAGGTATATCAAGACATCTGGATAATTAATTTGTTCCAGGTGATCATTTAAATACTGTATTTAAGGTTGAAACACATATTACCTGCGCTTCTTTCCTGGGTGTTTTTTGTTCTCCAGCTAACCTGAACCTATCATAAATCTTTTTCTATAAACCCTGAACTTTACAGTCTGAATGAAACACTGAATGACTATAAGCCCCAGATAATCAAAAGGGTTGAAATAATAAGGCTATAAACTGTAACAAAGCCATAAATGATATCAGCTTTTGCCAATGCTGTATTTTTCTCTTAATTTACATGGGCTTTTATCTTCTCGGGTGACTTCTTCTTTTCCGGTTGTCTGCTAAGCCGCTGCTTCTGGGCAGTGAAACGGTAATGTGGCTTAATGTTGCTCAGGCTTGCAGAGGGGTGCGACAGGCAGGTTTGCATCTGGCCAAGCAGAGAGTAAATCTCTGACCTCTTCATTTGGGCATATCTCTCCAGAACGTCTTGTCCCGGCTTGTCATGGCTCTCTGGATAAATGAGCTGCATTTAAAAAAAAACAAAAAAACAAGTAGTCCCAAAACAACAAAGGAAAAACAAGTGCACATATTTCAAATCATTGACTGCTGTTATTTGCTGCAAACAGTTTGGCTCGTAACCTCCCACTATTTTCATGTGTGTGAGAAATACTGAAACAAAGAGAGTGCATTTATCATTACCTACCTCAAGCTTTGACCCCACATTGAAGTGCACATTGTTTTGCTGATGTGCAAAGTTGACGTACATGCGTTCTTGTGAGTGTATGCGCACACTGATGTGTGGACCCAGGCCTAAGGTCAGAGGCTTGAAGGGGAGGTTATGTACATTCGTGTCACGGTACAACCAATTCCAGCGCCTCTTCATAGCTCCTGTCTCACTGAAGCAGAGACCTCCAACAGGGGTCAGATTCAACCTTCAGACACACCACAGAGATTAGAACCAGACACATGCTGACCTGTAGCATGAGGGCAACAGGTTAATCAAAAAAGTAACTCTTGACAAAAAGTAATTTACAAAAAGTAAGGGATCAACATTACAGCCATACAAAAGATACAGTTTAGACACGCTTATTTGCTTTCTGGCAGAGAGTTACATGAGAACATTGAAACTCAATCGTTGTCTAATAAATATACAATGCAGCTAGCAGCCAGCTAGCTTTGCTAACATGAAGATTGATAGTGGCTGAAACAGCTAGCATTTCCACCACCTCTTAAGTCTAACAATTAGAACATAATATCAGGTTTGATTAATCCTTAAAAAGCTATCAATTCAATATCATTACATGTTTCTGTATGAATCCAACGAAAAAATATATCAAAGTGCTGATATGCAAATTTGCTTCCTTCAAAAAAGATATGCTAACCTAACAAGCTCCTGGGTGTAGCTTCTGTGGATCAACCTTCTCATCGATCTTTTTACCACGAAGCAAACAGGCCTAAGAATATTTCCCAAAATGTGGAACAATTCCTTTCAGGCTTTATTGTGGATGGTTTAAATGCTTATAATAGCAGTTATTATGGAAACAATTACCACATGGCTCCATTGGGATGATAGCATGTGCCGTGGCCTGTATTTGTGAAAATGCCTTTGATGCTGGGCGCTATGTCCTTGTCGTCCAAGATTATGTAAGTGAAGTCAGCAGCTTCTGCAGAGGATATAATCATGGCTGCATTCCCAGAAGGATAACTTTGTCTATTAAGGATCATTAACACTGTGCAAACGTTTCATCAAAGGGAACAAATACGCTCCCTCTCATTAAGTACTATGACCTAGTCCTTGATCTTCCACTTTGTGCACTACTTAAGAGGATACAAAACATTACCTGATCCGTCAGGGCATAAAGTAACAAAACATTTCCCACTTTTGTAGAACTTCTTGACAACGTCCTTGGGCTGTGGAGTAAATAATAAGCTTTTTATTACATATTGGGCACACTGATGATAAAACAAGTATTGTTGTTGAGGAGCAGCCCAGCAATGTCATTATGAAAACATACATACCTTTGGCTGACCATCTGTCTCCTCTTGTAAAGTGAACAAGTCAGTTGTATTTTTGATGTCTTTCTGAGGGCTGATGCAGAGAATCTCTTCTGACAGCCTGTATGAGCTTTTAGTTTTTATTTCAGCATGGCCTGAGCAGAAAAAGGAGAATATCCATTTATTTATTTTCTTATCAATGAGAAGTATAAAAGACTGCACACACACATTTTCATCATTTATAGTAATTTGTCTGGACTAGAGCCCCAGGTTGCAGACTTACTCAAGTCTATGCTGAAGTTGTCTTTTTTAGGTTTTCTCTGGAGTTGCAAAAGCCTCAACCTACATTAAAAGTGGAAATTATTTTTCGCAGGAGAGGTAGAAATGTACAAGGCTGCCAAAAGCCGAAGGGCATAAGAAATTCAGATCCCAACTCGTGTTTTGAACAAATAGAGAAACAGAGCTATATTATAACATGCAATATAGCACAATCAATATCAACATATAAGCAACACAGTACAGATTCATGTATGTCCTTGGCAGCTTTCCACAGAATCCTATGGACATGAAAACAAATGCAGAATGAAACAGTGCATGTATGTTACTCACCTCTCCTTTGCCCGCTCTTTAGCAACTTCCCTCTCCTCCTCACTCATGATGGGGGCATTCGGGTTCACATCAATCTTTCTCTCTGACTCCTTCTGTGCCAGCTTCTCTCTCTCTCCCATTATAAGCTCTTTCATTTGTTTAGCTTTCTCACAACAGAAGAGCTGAATAAAAGAAAATTTACATCAATATACATTTTTTTCCCCTTGCAGCACTCCTCCCCCATGAACCACAACAAATGGAAATGATTTTGTCAAGGTTAGCTGAACAGTCATTATTTCTAATGAATTTATTTTCAATTTCTTATTGGAGCTAAACAAGCCGCACTCACCCTCTGAAAATCTGTTGCATTTTCCAACAGTTCACTGTGTAGGAAGGGCTGACAGAGCTGCTGACAATAGTCACACTGAGCAAGAAGCACATCCTGTTTAGATGCAACCTCTGGAACCTACAGTGCAGCAAAAAAACAGACTCACTCACAATCACCTCTCCGCCTCTGATATTATAGCTTCCACTCGCTGTTATTACTGTGGGAAAATGAAAAAGGCCATCACTGTCATTTCCAGGCACTACGGGCAATATAGAGATACAGAACTAAGTCAACGGTACCTTTTCAACACGAGGAGTTTGTTTTGGCTCTGGCTTGTGTGCTATGAGACGAGGCAGTCCCACACAATGTCCCTCATGCTCCATATCAATCTTTTCATCCTCTGGCTTCTGATGTGAATACAAAAAAATCAAGTTACTGTTTAATTTATGTAAGCATAATTACCCCTAAACTGTTCCATAGTATGTGTATTTGAAGGATTTTCAAAGACGAATGTGTGATTTTGGCGAGTAGCTGTCGTTAGTCTTGTTACTGTGAGAGTATTTTTGTGTACTTGGATGGAAGGATGGAAACTTTTCATTTTAGTTTGGAATGCCATGGTAAAATTCCATCAGATTTCTTATGGTCAGGGTTAGAAAAAAAGGGAGAGTTAAATAATTTCAAGTTTGTCACAGTCATGGTCGGGGTCATTGTGAAGAAGACTACGCTGAACATTACAGCAAAGCTAGCTGGCTGTTCAAGCATGAGGAACTTGTCAAGTGTTTTAAAGTGAATTGAGCTAAGTTTTCTCCTTTTTTTTTTTTCGCTCTATAAAATATCTTTGGAATTCATAGGTCATTTTCAGGGTTATCCTGATCAGGATTACATTGAAATTTTCAGCAAACCTCTGAAAGATTACTTTTATTTATATAAATGATGAGACTTTCAAAATGAGGACACCTTCAATGCATTCCACATCACTTGAGCTGACTTTGTTTCAAAGTGATGTACAAAAAAAAGTACATGTTCAAAGTCAAAAGCATTATGAGCAAAACTCCACCGCCCTTTTGAGCAAGTGTATGAACAGTTCTATGAAATTAAGTTTTCTCTGTGAGCTTTTTCTTTTCTTTTTTAATGGTAGTCTTGATTTTTCCTTTTGGCCGCAGCACAACTGGTCCCGTAACAGCGCCAATAGACTTTTCTATGTAGCCCAATTATGTTTAATGCACTCGCCGTGGTGTCCGTAGACTTTTCAGTTATTTTCGTAATTTTTTGCCTAACTCTGAGTTAGTCTATTTTCTATTTAAAGTTTTCTACCACACTTTGCATGGTTTAAACAAACTGAGTTCTATGTGTAAAACACACCATGTGCAGCTTACCTCTAAAGAATGAGCGCCAGCGTCCGTGCTCAGCGCCTCTGCGTGCAACAACTGGGGATCTTCGATTTCCGTTTGAACTGCACGAGAGAGAAATAATTGGGAATTTGACAGATGTCTGAGTCATGAGAGGCAAGAGGGGGCAGGAACAGGTGACCCCTTCGCACCCGAACTGATGACATGGCTTACCTTGACAGCTGAAAGAGAGGCTCTGCTCCACCCACTCCCAATCTGTCTGAGTCTGAGCATTCACCAAAGTAATGAATCTTCCATCCAGTGCGAGTACCTCCATGAACTCTGGTGAGACCGGACTGCACAGAAGAACAGAGACAGGAGACAAAAAATTACAGCGAAGGTCTACCAGAACAACTCTATTCATCTTAGAGCTACAGTAATTGATTTTTATCCTCTTGGGGGAAGAGGAACCCCTCAACAAGCTCTAGACAGACACGTCTGAGGTATTATCATCTCATGAAGTTGCTTCGGCAGTCACCTCTTTACGCTTTCAGCAGACATGAAGCAACAATTTGAAGTAATATTTCTGTTTACCTGATGATGAAGTCCAGTATAAATCCTCCTTCCAGCTCTGCTTTGCTCTTTGTCAACTCTTAAGAAAGCACGTCGCTGTTGAATTTCCTTCTTAGCTATATCAGTGTGCTATTTGGTGCTGGCAAGAGAATTTTAATCAAAACAGCTGCCTGCTGAGCAGAAAGTTCCCAACTAGGTACGAGACTAAAGTTGAGAATTATTGAAACACTAAGGCTTCATTGTAGCCCTGATATACACTGTTGGCCTATACAATATATTTTTTCCAACTGTGAAGGCAGGGCCTGCTCTGCTCTGGCTCTTATATTCTTACTCATATATTTTAAAACACACATTGACCAGTCTCACTCCTAATTTTTAACCTAATCAACCTAAACTGACAAAAGTAATGAGCACTAGCCAATAAGAGGTAGATCATGGCTGCCCATGCCTTTTTTGAGTAGGAAAAATATTCTTGACATGGTATATGCTTAAATGAATTAATGAATGAACGCGGCACATTTTCCAGGGGAATTTGAATGTTTCCAGGTTAAGTCAAATACATATAACCATTATCAACCATAACTATCAACTGTACTCTTGTCCTTCACAGAGGGAAAATAGTAGTAGTACTGTGAAATAGTCTAACCCCAATCTTAACCCTTCATGGCTCGCTAGCTGCTAACTTTATCTGTGATTGCCTGTGAGCACATAAATCGGATAGCATTGAATGTTCTTATGTTCTTTGTGTTTCTAACCACCGTATGCAGCAAAATGTCATTACATAGCCATCAAAAGATCAGACCATGGGTGATGCATCGCACACCGATGCAGTAACATTAAATTAATAAAAATTCAATACGAATCTTAATGGTTATGCTATGTGAATGTTATTGTCATGTTTACATGACAGGACATGTAGGACTTTCACTCATGCTATTGTGCATTTGAGAAGTTCCTTACATCTTCTCTTGTAAAGGCGGTGTAGCATCAATGAAGCATCCTGGTTCTCTCCAATGGCCTATATGAGAAAAATATTCATGTAGAGTTCATTGGTGACCTAGCTATGAACAGTTGTCATATTTTTTTTTATTTTTTTATTTTAAACATCCACCTCAACTAACTCACATTCCATAATCGCTTTTTCTTGTGGAAGAATGCCAGCACCTAGTTTCCCAAGGTCATTTGCCGCTGGCGGAGCACACATTTGAGTGCTGAAAAGCGAGCTGGAGCAGTTGTCGGTTATGATGTTAACAATGGGATCTTCCTGGTCGTCACATGTCTCATGCTGCTCCAGGCTCTTCAGGTTGTCATAAAGCTGTCGAGGGGAGAAGTCACCTTCTTTAGGACTCTCAGGAGATGCCGAGGCAGATTCTCTCTTGTAGGACAGAGAGTGACTCATGTTTTAAGAAACATCATATGTCAACTGAAGCAAAATCTCTGGAGGACTCTCTCTGAATATTGCACAGTTCCATTTGTATCCTTTTTGTTATTGTTCAAGTGCAGTTGCCCGGCAGTAGTTTTGCATCAAACTCATGTACATCCAAAATGTCATACAGTCGCAGTTCCTGTTCCCATTACATTCACTAATGATGACTTCTAAGTTTAGCTGAAGAGACTTTGTGGCTTCCAGCTAAAAAAAGAATCCTCTCTTCACCATCGTAGACATTTTGCTACATTTGAATTTTGCGTGGAGGCTCTCTGTCAAAGAAGATAACGGCCAGAGTGTGAAACAACTGTAACACAATATCCCTACTGAAGCCTATAAAATGATCTCACTCTGTGATAACAGACAGTACACTTCAATGCCACCCTTTCATCGAGGATGATGCATCAAGGGAAGTAATTACAGTCACTACTGACAGATCGATGACTAAAGCTGACAACAATACCTTAGTCTATAAAACCCTCATTTCCCTCCTGGGTTCTAACTTTTGCAGCAGGCGCCCCAACAAAGTAGTAATACAGCAGTCCCTTGTGATTTGTAGGTATTACAGGGACTCCAGCCTGTACATCTAAAGGTAAGCTGGCACGGCTCAATTTGTATCAGTGCTGTTTATTTATTTTTGACTTTTGATTTGCGAATTAAATTAATCCTTTACCTCACCTAAATGCTTTGATGCAAATCTCAAGGCTGAGATGTTGTGCTAATTATTTTCACTCTCATTTTTTTTCACTCCAGTGCTGGCAGTAAAAACAAAAAAAAAACATTTCAGGGCCTTTTGAGGAAATCATCAACAATGTGGACCGTTGCTCTTGTTCTTTGTTTGGGAAATATTCTCATCGGAGGTGAAGCCAGTGATCAGCATTCAGAGCCGTTCCCTGTAATTGAACTCTCTGAAACGGCCTCCCCTGGTCTTTTAATACTGGAAAAACAGAAACCCAACAGCTCGATTCATCCACCCCAAGTAGCAGGACCAAAAACACCACACCCTCCTATGTGCCTGGAGTCAGCTGGAATCCGAGGCGCCTTCAAATATGTCAATACTCTGGTCTCTGTTGTTGTTTTTGTTGTTGGAATCGTGGGGAATTCAGCCTTGCTGAAAATCATATATGTAAACAAATGCATGAGAAGTGGGCCGAACATTCTCATTGCCAGTCTGGCTGTTGGGGATCTAATCCACATTGTGATAGACATTCCAATCAACGCATACAGGGTGAGTTATTCACCTCTCTCTGTGCTACAATTACAATGAGAAAACAATGTTCTCCTGCTCTTTTTTATCCATTTTCTTCAATCTCACCTTGAATTGATTGTGGGTGTGTTGTTTTTTTATTTTTTCTCCAGCTCATGGCAGAAGATTGGCCGTTTGGTTTGGTGCTGTGCAAACTCGTCCCCTTCATACAGAAAACCTCTGTTGGAATCACTGTGTTGAGCTTATGCGCTCTGAGTGTCGACAGGTAAGGAGATAAGCGCCGCTGTCCTGTGCCCTTCAAGAAAACACTGCTCGCCTGCTGCTATCTGTATGTCATCAAGCAGACAGATTTGTTTAGCATTAGCCCTTGAAATGTTCTTAAACTGAAAAATGTATTATTGTTACAGACAAAAAGTCCCCCCAAGCCATAACATTTTTTCCCATTGATTTTCACAGATACCGAGCTGTAGTATCCTGGAATCGAATCAAAGGCATCAAGGTTCCAGTGTGGACAGCAATCGAAATAACTCTGATATGGGTTATTTCTATCCTGCTGGCTGTGCCTGAAGTTGTCGGCTTTGATATGATAACAATGGACTATAAAGACAAGCATCTGAGGATATGTCTGCTTCATCCCATGCAAAACACGCCGTTCATGCAGGTAATATAATAGTCTCCAGCCAATGCAACAGGATAAAACAAACAGATCAACACGTGTCTGATTTGTCTTTTCACAGCAGACATACGGCAACGTTTACAAGTGCTGACAGGGAATGAAACGGATAATGGCTCTAATATTATTTCTCATAACTTCATCCCACTGATGCCCACACATTCTTATAGATGCCCTTGTAAGACTATATATTTGTGTGTGAGAGATATTGTTTTATGCATGGTGTAAAATAGCAACCGCAGATCATCATGTCATCTGCAGCACCGACTGACTCTGGGCTTCTGTCATGTTTAATCAACAGTTTTATAAATCAGTGAAGGACTGGTGGCTCTTTGGTTTCTACTTTTGTATGCCGCTGGCTTGGACCGCCGTTTTCTACACTCTCATGACCAGGAAAATGCTGAAGAATACTGAGAATACATTAAGCGACCACACAAAGCAGGTTATTACATTTAAAGCACATTTTTTTATACATATCTCTCAAAGTTTTCTGCGTAACATCAACTTTAACATCGATCATATTCCTCCCTTTTTAAGAGACGAGAAGTTGCGAAAACCGTCTTCTGCCTGGTGATTGTGTTTGCACTTTGCTGGTTGCCTCTGTATCTGAGCAGAATCTTGAAATTAACTTTGTATGATGAGAAAGATCCTAAAAGGTGTCAGCTACTGAGGTGAGCATGAACAATTTAGTTCCTCTTGTTTTCACGTTCTTATGTCTGATAAATAACTAATCTGTATCCTTTTTTTTTCAGTGTCTTTCTGGTCCTGGACTATTTTGGCATTAATATGGCATCACTCAACTCATGCATCAACCCGATCGCATTGTACATAGTCAGCA
>JAOWBC010000002.1:14911349-14922389 GCA_028566105.1 Hypoplectrus providencianus | reverse complement strand
GGTCCTGGACTATTTTGGCATTAATATGGCATCACTCAACTCATGCATCAACCCGATCGCATTGTACATAGTCAGCAAGAGATTTAAAAGATGCTTCAAGGTAAGATATACAGTCATTAACTTGTTTTTATAGTATGTAGGGCACCACTCACTTCTAGACAAATCTCATGGGGGTGAGAGCATTGTGAACCACATTGGATGAGATATCATATGTGTCATCAAGGACATATGGAGTCATGTCTGTAAAGTGGCCAGACTGGAGCGAGCAATGACCCGAGGGGGTAATAAGTGAAAATGGTCTGGAAAAACATCGTCAGTAGAAAAAAAAACAAAAAAAAAAACACAGACACTTGGCAATCTACCAGACAGTTTGTCAGTGAATCAGACTGATGTGTTGTGAAGAAGAAAACATGGCTTCAAGGCAATTTTCAAGGGAAAATTTCTTTAAAAGCCTTTATTGTATTACTAGCTCAGAAGGACATGTCTAAAACATGCTTTGATTTGTTTTGGCTGTCATCGGGTTTGTGCGCACCACGATGCATGAAGAATTACTCTCCGTCTGCACTAATGGTTTTTATATCGCTTTTATTTATTTATTTTAATATTTTCTGTGTTTTTCCTTTTAATGAATCTCCCTTTTCTTTAATTAAAAGACGATCCAACTTGAGAAGCTTTCAACAAATGTTTCTACACAGAGAAATTAAACAGAAATGCTTTCTATTATGCCCTCTCTGAATTCTGGGCTGAAGCAGAAAAAGGCTTTAACCGTGGCTCATTATTGCATTAAGTGATATAACACAACAGGCTATGGTATGTTGATATTATATTGCAGGGGTGTTATAGTCCCTCCAAATGGTCATAAAGTAAGACAGTATGAAAGACATCAACTCATTCAAAGTTTTTTTCTTTTATTCTGCCAAATATGCACACTATTCACTGCCTGCAAATACTGAGGCAGTTGCTATGAAACATGCACGACTCATTACTACTCATTGACCTCCTCTTTAAGTACCTCTTGTTCAGTGTTTTTTTCTTCTCAATCGACACTCCTGAACTCCTGCATAGTTACGACACTACTTTGTTAGTTTGTATACATTTGTTAGTCTAATAGCCTCTTCCCATTCAAATCACACAGGAGTAAATTGTATGGGATTGGCACTGTTTGGTATCCAGTCCTTATAATTCATGAGAAATTCTGAGTTGAGTAAAATGTGAACATTGCATGCGGTAATTATACCAAAACTAACTAATGTGTTTTATATGATTTAAGCCATGTGTTTTCTTTCTTTAATCTATGTTTTATATGAATTAATCTTTCAGTTTTATGTGCTTTAAGATATGTTTTATTTGGTGTATTCTGTCAGTTTTATATGCTTTGAGCTATGTTTCATATGGTATAATCCTTCAGTTTTATATGCCTTAAGATATGTTTTATATGATATGAGCTATCTCTTTTATGATTTAAGATCTCTGTTTTATATCATTTAAGAGATGCTTTTAGATGCTTGAATCTATCAGTTTTACATGATTTAATCTATCAGTTTTCTATGATCTAATCTTCCTGTTTTATATGATTTGAGCCAACAGTTTTATATAATCTAATCTCTCTGATTTGTGTGATTTAAGATCAGTTGTATATGATTTAAACTATCTGTGATATAAAAAACATACTCCTAGACTAGACTGTATTTCACTCAGATAACAATCACAGATACTCCACACACAGATAAACTTTGTAATGTGCCGTTTTCTGCACGTGAAGCTGATGGCAAATGTTTGTTGTTCTCTGACCAAATGTCTTTGTGCGCGTGTGGTCCTTCAGGCATGCCTGTGCAGTTGGTGTCTACCTCTACAAGCTGTTACCCATGACGAGGTGCAGTCTGTTTTGAAGTCCAGAATGCAGGATCAAGCCTCAGAGCAGAGCTGCAACATCAAAGCTCCGCAGCCGGCTTCCA
The DNA here is from genome assembly GCA_028566105.1 of Hypoplectrus providencianus. NCBI lineage: Eukaryota > Metazoa > Chordata > Actinopteri > Perciformes > Serranidae > Hypoplectrus > Hypoplectrus providencianus. The sequence goes on along the minus strand of JAOWBC010000002.1, from coordinate 14,920,434 downwards.
CACCTCTACCTGGGCAGGAGCACACCTTACTGTGCTAACAAAACCCAGTGAAAGTACTTAGTGAGTCATTTCTGTTCAATATATCATGTATATTTGGCCTTCAAAGAGGCTACAAAAACGACTTTTTTTCTGTAGCAAAGCAACCCTGGCATGCCGTCATAATAACATAAAATACCTTGTGAATAACATGCAGCGCTTGTCTTTGGTATTGCTGTCGTCAGTTGAACATCTGCTTCGGTATGAGCAACCTGGAGTCAGGCTGTTCAGACTATTTGCCCTCGGGGCTTGACTCACTCCCAACCATTACATCAGATTTTACCTAGTACCTATCCTGTATCATGCATCACAGTTCTCAAATCACTGTTTTGGGCACGACGCTAACCTGGCAGCCATCAACAGAAATCTCGTCACGGCTTGCCGCCTGCATATGTATTATTTTGATTCTGTTTCTGGATTCTGGAAAGACACTGCGAAAGGGGGGATTCAGAATTATTATGGTGGATTTTTATGGGGTACGGTGTATTATTAGCACATAAAATGTGTCTTTTCATCTCTGTTGAGTTTCCCCCGTACACAAAGAGTTTATAGTGTCGCTGTCTTTCTGAACCTCGAGAAACATATCAAATTGGTGCCACAAGTAGATTCTGTCTCTGCCGCTGAATGACTGATTGATGGTGGCCTATTTTTAATGCATTGTTAAATGTGTAATGCATGGAGACACTTTATAAAAGACCTGAGAGTGGGGAAGAAGGAAAACGAAGATGACAGAATGAGGTCAGGAGGAGAGAGGGATGGGAGGGGGGGGGGGGTGTAGAGATGAGCACCTGATAGGTCTTCCTGTCACAGGACAAGGCAAGCACAAATAGAGCGCAGTTCTCCCAGCTAATGCTGTATCAGTCGGCAAAACTGTCTTGATGCTGCGCGCTGTAACGCCTATTAAAAGTTTATCCTGTCTAAGTAAAGAGCGCAACCCTCGACTGTTTGAAGATTCAGTTGTTTGTTTGAATAAAAGCCTGTGAATACTTGTGATGCTTGGAAGAGACTTGCTATAAGGACGTGACCTCGGGTTATTTTCTAATTAAACTTTGAAGTAAGGCACTGAATATGGATCAAATTAAACTTTTATTCTGTAGTACTTTCTCTTATCTTCGAGCGCATAAACACACGTGCATGAAAATGCTTTATTTAAACCTACATCTTTATTATAATTTCATTCGTAATTTGTTTTATTTTTAAGAAATTATAATAAATGTACTTTGTTTTCTTATGTGTAAATACATTTATCATTAAAACATTTACCCATTTCATTCAACATATAGGAAAACATATCCAACTACCTAAACTCCATCATGGCTTCAGTTTACATAGAATATTAAATATTTACTATAGATATAACTGTCCGTCTATTGTTTCTATATTGCTTTTAAGTTTGTCCCATACCCTGTCAAATTTAATTGGTTGTCCTTGTGTACTTCTGGGCTGCAATATGACAGTAGTTTTCTCCACCATTGTTTTACTGTGACTGTCCTCCACCAAATAAACAACCTCATGTGTCGCTTGTACAGCAGCTAAAAATCATCTGTACAGGGTACCGCAGGAATGAGCTCTCAAACCAGGAAGTAAGTTAGCATTTTATATTTTGTGTTTTGAACGGATTGGTGGTTAGATGCCTTAAATATGGTCCATGGTTAGCACAAGCTGAAGGGATGTTCATGTTTCATACAGATAACATGTGAGCAAATGCCTAACATATCTGAACATTGATGTTTTTATGTGTTCTTAAAAAGGCGGTTGCTAACAAGTGGCTAAATGTTTATTTAACTTTTTTTTAACCATCTTCTGCTAACCATGTGCTTTTCTCTTATTCCACAACCTTAACAATGTGTATAAATTGTAATTATTAAGAGTACCAATTTCTTTGAAAGATTATTCAAGTTTTGGAGCATTTCTATGTCTACCAAGATGGATAGTCAAACGTAGATAAAATGTAATTCATTTCTGTAGCATAACTGGCCAGTTTTATAAAAGCAATAATAAAATTCAAGTCCCCATTGACAGAATTACACCTCTGATATTTAGGAGATATATTAGGGCTGAACAGATGTAGCTTAGAGTATAATTCACAAGATGAAATATGTCTAGCACTATGGGTCTATATTTATTTAAGTATTTTTTTCATATTTATGGTCCCATTCTGGATTTTTTAAGGGTTCTTAAATGCTAAAAAGGTTGTTTTGATATTTGTTAAAAGGTGAACCTGGAATCTTGTTCTTAAACTCCTTTTTCTTTTTGAATTGTCATAATATATATCTCTTTATATTTGAAATTAGGATTTTGATAAAATACAGTTAACTGTAAATTATTGGACAAAAAACAGTGTAGAAGAAAAATGCCCATCTTTGTTTTTTCTTGTCTTTTTCATATCAGTGCCATTGTGCAGAGTGTTTGTTGCTCTAATAGCTCTTGGCACATCAAATAGAGAGCACAAGGAACTGCTGGTTCCACATCACATCACATCAAACCAGCAGGCTGCCATCTTTATGTACCTAATCAATTATCCGTGCTTTCCTCCACGTACTAACACTAGATTGAGCAAACTGCAGTAGGAATCAGCTTTATATTTGCTATTATAACAGATTAGAAAGAATCAATGTAATCCTTTCAAACGATAGTGTGCACATCTATCGTAGTCCTCCAAATTGTGTGTGTGTGTGTGTGTGTGTGTGTAACTATATATATATATATATATATAGCCATGAATCCAATTATTTTAAAGTTATAGTGTAAAGACAAATTTTGAGCCATCTGAGTTGCAATGTGTTTGTGATTAGAGGTGCCAAAAATATGTTTCTAAAGAACAGAGAGAGTAACATGCGTGCTTTCCAGCCCACACAGTCATATTTCCTGCTGCGCTACACATTCATGCACCTCTCTGTTCTGACATAAGAGAGACGGTGTCTCTGTGTCTCTTAGGCTTTGACTGTTGGATGCAACAGTGTTGGACAGGATATGGCAGTTCAATATGCTCATTTGCGCTGAGGCCAATTTGCGCTGTTTTTGATCCAGCACAACATGGTCCACATTTTTTAGGAGTCTATGTATATGTATGTACATATTTTGGAATCTGGCTTTTTGATTTTCTTATTTTTGGATTTTTAGACTCCTTATTTTCCTATCCTTGTAAGTGTGCATGGCACTTCAGATTTTTATTTTGTACAGTTAAGTAACTCATGAAGCAAAATCCAAGGTTTAACAAACAGCAGCAGTACACTTCATCAGCCGCCTCTGTAAGATACTGTTTTTCCTCAAATGCTGTCAAATGCTCCAGTCTCTTTAGTTAATGTAATTGCCAGTAGTTAATCAACAAATGCGGTGCTATCATGTCCCCAGCAGTAAAAGCACACAACTGCCTGATGACACTGACACAATCATGCTCCGGTATGCAGAGAAGAGTGACGTCAGTGTCAACATCAGCCAGAGAGCGGGTGTCTGAGACCTTCTTTAGTAATCTCTGTACACACAAGGCTCAGATAGGCCTCCCCACGGTGCTGCCCAGACTCCCCAGACTGTGGATTTAATTAAACAGTGTGAAATTAATTAATCAGTGGGGTGGCAGGTAAAAGGACTTCTCACTGGAACTGCTCACACAACCAAGACAAGCATTTCATGTGCGCTGACAGTTATTAATTTGCTGTATGTTTTATTATAGCGTTTCTATATAGAGATGCTGAAATTCTAGGAGATTAAAAAGCTTGGCATGGGAAAAAAGTCATGCAAATTATCAAAATAACAGCTCCCGAAAATCAAAGTGTAAACCTGTGTTTGATCTGTTCTATCAATTAATTAAAAATTTCAGTTCTGTATAATAATGTGGTGCAAATTAGATGGAAATGAGATAAAATATTCATTTAGTTATCTGGGGAATCTGCCTGGAGGGCTTTTTAGTCTTCAGTCTGGCTCAAAATGCTGTCCATATGGCAATTATGTACAGTAGTGTTGCAGGAGTATTGGTCTGATGCCTACTGGCAGAGAGGAGCCTGCCTGTGACAAACTGCTGCTAGGATCTGATGTGAGTTGAGGGAGATAATGAGGCTGTTGTAAGCCTTAAGTATAGAGCCTGCCCCCGGGGTGGCATATCTAAGGGCTCAGGCTCCCTCATTGTTGCACGTGCTGCTGAGGATTAAAAACACATTTACTTTTTTCTCATAAACTTTGTCAGTACTTCCCGCAACTCTTTGGACAACTTCTGCTTTCATGTGGCAAGCCTCTCGACATTGCTTTGTGGAGGAGCTGTGTTTTTTTTTTTTTTTAGGTTTTTTGTAGATGTGAAGTCTTGATTTGATTCTGCTTTGAGCTATCTATAGCTCTTTTTAAGCACCCCACCAGAGGACGTGTACGTTCTGGGGTACATCCTACGGTGACTGAAGTTTTGACAAATGCCATATTTCGATAGAGAATCCTTTACTATTGATCTCATCAGGCATGGCGTGGGGGCTTTTCAAATTAAATTTCACAGCCAGGGTAAAAAAAAAAAAAAAAAAAAAAAAAGATATGGGTGGAGAAGCATAATTTACATTGTTGGTTTTACAGCATCCTGTGAGGGAGAAGCCTGCCTGCTGTGTTGTAAAGATAACTGTCCACCTCTTGTGAGGAACTCTTGACATCCACTGCAGGTTGGATTCTTCCACCACACTAACTGTCACTTATACAGTGTGTCCCTACGAAAACAATGGTGCAAATACCAGCACTGTGTCCAATTTAGACCTACACCACACTGCAGGTTTTCTGTTTGAGTGTAACAAGGACACCATGCAACCAAGTGCAATACACAGAAAAAAAAAAGCCTGCAGTGTGTGCAAAGTAATTGAGTCACTCGGGAGAATTGCTATATTGTTTCATGACACCACATTATTCAATGAATGCAGGTAGGTCTATAGACAATGTTTACTGTTTTAACTTGGTGAAATAAACAAGACAGACTCCCTTATACAATAGCAGCAGGCATTTAATTAACAGCCATTAGGGGCTTGAATACTAAATAGGAGGGTGAGGGAGAGGGAGAGAAAGAGAGAGTCGAGCAACACTCCAGCCAATGGCAAAGAAACTTCAGAGAAACCTGCAAATGGCAGGCAGAGTCAGACTACTGGGCAGAGCTGCAAGTGGTCACTCAACCATGGGATTAAAAAGCATTTAAGCCTTGTACCAGGCACCCCCTCCACCGTCCAGCCATGTTATTTCTGGCCATTCAGGAGAAAAGAAAAAGACAAATGTTCAGTGCCTGGGTTGTTATTGTCGGTGCAAAACCGCGGGTTACAGGTTCCTCACAACGCCAGCATCTATAAACGTATTGCAGTGCTTTCTTGCAGAAAAACATAATGAGCTAGCCTAAAAGGGTTTCTGTGTTCTGGTTAAGGTGCAAAATGGACTGTCACTACTGTTTATTTCATTCATGTCTGGATGTAATGGAAAACATGCAATCAAATGTAGGACACGTTTACTAGAGTGGTTCACTTCACACTTCTATTCACACTTCTAATGCCTCATGGGCAAAAACAGGCAAATTTATGACAGGCTATTGGCGTATTTATAGGCAGCTGTGGTGAGTGCACGGGCTTGATTAGCACAAATCCATGCCACAAAATAAATCAGCAGCTAAGGTATCCCAAATGTATTGTGCTGAGTGTTGGTGCCAAGAGGATGTTGGTGCAAAAGCTTTTGATTCAGTGGTCACCAGAGAACCACAGACCCCCGCCTGACTGTGCTTGTTTTGATGGGCAATGATGAAAGCACAGGTGGATGCGAGAAAGCTCCCCTCCCTCGGCTGCTGCGGACTCCTCGTCTGTGGTTTCCTATTAGCACAGGAGTGGAGGTTTGCAGTCTGGCTGCTGGGCACAGTGGGTCAGTGCTCACAAAGCTCTGTTTGTTCCCTGGCCTGCAGGGCTCCCAGGGTAAGCTTGGCTCCAGAGGGGAGACAAACAAAAAGGCACCACTGTCTCACACACTGAAGCTGCTCTCCAACACATTCGTCTTTTCTACTCAATGGGGGTACATTTCTCTTCTTAGGAGAGGGATGGCAAAAGGAAACAAGTTTTTTAGAAACAGGGCCTCAGGATAACAAAACTGCTGTTGTTGTGAGCTATGTATTTTTTCTCAGTTTAAATGCCATTTTGAGTTGTTGCTTGTGGTGATGTGTTTTTTTTTCCTCCCTTTTTGCTTTGTGTTTTTCATCTCCTTTTGTCTAGCTTAGACTCAGAGCTCTTTGTCTTGTGCTGCTGTATCAACATATTCTGAGTGAAACCCAAGGAAACTGCCAACAGCAACAGGCACATAACACATCATATTTAAATTTCTGCTGCTAACTTTAGAGACGATATCGTCCTGTTGATTCACAGCAGACGCGGCTTGGATAAGAATAGGTGTCTCAATTAATGAATAATTTTAAGGTATCTCTTACATCCATATAGGCTGTCGGCCTGTGATTTCTAGGGATGAAATAATGCAAAGGGTCTTCTCCCAGCTGCTGTCAGGTCAGACATCCACTGTTGTGCTGCAATCTGCAGTCCAAGTATAACTCCATTATTGAGGGGACTTTAAAATGGGAGCTGTGTGACACACAGCGGGATGATTTAGTTTAATGACCATGGCAGTGACAGTGCTGTGATGGAAATTGGACTCCCCCTGCAAATTTACATCACTTGAGGGTACTTGGGGCTCTTTTAGCGGCTGCACTCCAGAGCACGAGCCATCAGGAGGTCCTGGATATGTCATGCTTGTCACCTTCCTTTAAGTGCATCTGCAGACGTGGGAGAGGGATTAATATTATATAGCCTACGGAAGCACAGAGGCCGTCTTATCAGCACTGCAGATGTGATAAGCACCTCTACCCCCATGAAAACCAGGAAAGATCTCCAAGCAAAGAGACAAGCATCTCTTTGTGTTGTTTCCTCACACTGCTTCAGAGTTTCAATGCGGCTTTAGTGGCAGATATGGTGCAATTTCACATCTGTTGTAATTTGATGTGCCTGGATCACCCCCTGTGAAATCGTCTTGATCGCAACATGGCTCCTTTCAATTATTTAGAAAGTTGGCATATGGCTTTAGAGATCGTAATCTGATTTCTTTTGATTTTGAGGTATTCAGAATAGCCTCTACACCACAAGCCCCAACAACAGCTGTGCAGAAAAAAAGAAGAAAAAAAAAAAGAAGCAAAGCCTGTTTCAGTGATCATGTTATTTGGCAGCTTAGCATCCAGACTCCTCTCTTTTCATAGAAAACATATACATTTATTTATTTGATAAAAATGTCACTTTTATGGAAATATTTTCCATCACTGGCATGACACTCATCTCACATTAGTTCACATCAATGCAGATGTCAGTGTGCACAAATTGCATTGCCCTCAAACTGATTCTGAGCTGTGAATGGAAGTTATGGCAACCATTGCTGTCACTTCAGTTTTATCAGAAAAGCACCCAGTGGAACCATGGAAACAAGATGTGACACAAAAATCATCTACATCAAAGCCAGCATATACTGTAATTAGAATTTATTGAAGCCTACTCAGTCAGAAAAGGTACATGATCTGCTGAGCCTTTGGATTCAGTCCCATACCTTCCATTAAACATAGTACAGCACATTAAGCTTCGGTATTACATGATGCAAAGATGAATGCGCTCATGTGTGAATATGTTGCTGCAAACGGCAAATATGGCATTTATGTGTTCCACTTTTACTGTAGGAAAAAAGAGAAGCAGCCTGCAAAGGAGAAAGCACCTGTTTATGTGTTACATATTTCATCTGGATGAAAATGACAGTATATTATCCACAGCATAGGTGAGATAGTGAAATCATGCATCAGGATATGTTTTTCATGACAACAGGCAGAGACGGGCACAAAATCAGAAAAAAGATATCTTGTCACAAATAATATGCCCAAAATGAAATTCTAAATAGTCGACTGAGAAAATGAATTAGGTGATTTTTTTATTTGAGACCATGCTCTAAATCCAGGAATAAAAATGCGTCTTATTTGAGATTAATATTGAATTTTAAATATTGTATTAGAAGACACAAATGCAGTCTCTCTCAGCAATTTGTTAAAAATTACATCTTATTTTTTAAACTGTCCTCTCCCCAAAATAACAAATGTATTTTTATATTTAGCCATAGCCTCTCATGTCCATAATAATAATGTATTCATTATGTGTAAAATCAAAGATGGAAGTTAAGACAAAGAGTATAAAGAACAACAAAGTCCACTTGGAGAGGGCAGGGGGGAAGTTGGAGGGGTCAAACAGACACAAGACCCTGAAGCAACCTCATCTTTGTAGTTACTTATTTTGCCTTTCAATTTTATTTTGAAATGCCTAATCATACACTTTCCCCCCTCATCTTAACCAAGTAGTTTTGTTGCCTAAACATAATTTAATTGATACTTTTAATAGAAACTTAAAGCAGTTACAAATCCATTTTCCAGGGTAGGAACATAAAACCAACATACTTGTATTATTAGGAGGACTTAGATTTTTTTTCTTTGTCAAGCAAAGTCCAAATGACAAAATACACAAAAGTAATTAAACGCACAGGTTAAATACATTTAATTGAAATACTGCCCTTCAAACAGACACAGTTTTCAACTCCAAATAAAAATAAATATCTGCATGCATAACTGCATAGAAGCTGAAAGTTTAGAGACCGCGAGGGTCTGTTAAAAAAAGATATTTTCTCCCAAGTGTTGCGTGTTTTATTACACAACCCCTAATATGCGTGCCACCCACCAGCGACAGGGCATAATGACTCGGCAAGCTACCTGGCATCCTCTGTGGTTGTAAGGCCAGGGCCAGTAGCCACGCAGGGGCTCGCATATTCTCTGACAGTGAGTGTAGCCGCGTTGGCATTCTGAGCAGCAGATCCCCTGGTGGTCCAACATGGTGTCAAAGGTCATGGCGCCTTCCTCCCTGGCCCCACCGCTGCGCTGCAGTTTTGAAGCAATGTTAATTTTGGAGAGCAATCTTTTTTCATTATTATTATTTTAATCTATACTCATTTGCAATTCAAATGCTTTCAAAAACTTCTCATCCTCCCG
>JAOWBC010000002.1:14897712-14909016 GCA_028566105.1 Hypoplectrus providencianus | reverse complement strand
GTCTTTTGTATGTGTTGTAGCAGAATTAAGGCTGCAGAGTCACAGACTGAATTGTGATGATGAATTTGATTATTAATCGGGTATCTCTGCAATCAACAGAAATGCCTTATGTACAATAATGCCTGCAATAAAAAAGTTTGGTAACACTTCACTCTGTATACTTAGGTTCACACGTTTAGCAGTAACTAGATAATATATTGCATGCTTATTAGTTGTTTATTAGTCATTATTAATGCCTTATTTCGAAAAGACCAAACTTCTATTCTCTCATCTCACTTCTCATTGCTGCTTACTGACAGTGTTGGGAGGATTCGTTTTAAAATACTTTTCTACTCAGTATTACTAAATGCATGCCGTACAATTTAATACGGACCATATTCCATTAGAATACTTAAACCAAGTAACATAGTTGAAATGCTTTTTCCATTTGCTGAGCTCATTCCTGTGTGTTTCATATTCCCATCACATTCCTGACAGTGTCCTGACTGTGCGTCTCCTCTGTCGCTGACGTGTGGCAGGTGCACTGCACAATGTACAAATTGTTGCACTTAAAAAAAAGAAGAAGCAGTTTCAGGGAAATGAATGCCTCATAGGAGTTTTAGAACAAACAAAACAAAAACACTGTCTAAAGGGGCACTCAGAGAGCACAGACCTCTGCCAAGGCCATGCTCCATCCTTGCCTGTTAACGAAAGTGAAAAATAATTTGTGTAACCATCCTGTGATTTGGGTCCACTTCAAAATTGATTGGGGCTTTTCTCTAACTGATGCTAAATCCTTTCACCAACTTTAACGGAAACAAGGTCTTTAGCTTTTCTATAATCCTGTTTAAAGAGACAGACTGAACCGTAAACATATTTGCCATAAAGTATTCCTGTTTGTATATTTATAAAGACAGTAACTGCATTCAAAAAGCCACTTATTTAACTAGTGCAAGTATTTTAAATGCAGATGTTGTTGCCTATATATTACACCTGCTTATTAATAGTGAGTAAGGATGTGGCTCAATATGAATTCTGATCTAAATGTGCTTTGTTTAGGAGTTAGATAGTTGAACCATACAAATAGTAATTGTCCCTTAATGGCACTAAACAATATTTATTTATTCTTGTGTAACACAACCCAAGGTGTTAATATTGTCCAAATAACTTTAATAAATTAGGTCCAAATGTGAAGTCTCATTGCTTATAATGAATTCACAGTCTGACACTTTTTTTTTTTTTTTTTAACCCACACAGGTTTTCTGTTCTAAAGTTGCCTCATTTTCACGCTCAGTAAATCTATTATAGCACACAGCATCTACGCTGCATTCATTTACAGGTTTTCTTCACATGCAGTGGTAAAAGTCTAAAATTATAGTACATAATTCAGAAGTTTCCAAACAAACTAACTCATGAGACCTCACTCTAGATAACAAACATAATCTGAGTTTGACAGCCTTTCGTCAGACTTATTCTGACACTATTAACAATTGTGGTTTTTATGTTTTGTTCAATAAGAATAAGCCATAGTTATGAAGTCTTATTAAAGGAGGATGCCCATGTATGTGGCATGGCAACATTATATGGCTGAGCACAGCATAACTCATAAATCATGTCCCTTAATATCAAAAGGAAGTAAATTACCTCTTATCTAATGGCTTAGTAGTTGTAAAATGTGGTCAGTCAGAATAAGGCATCAATAAGCTTTTTATAGTGACTAATAAAGAGCCAATATGCTACTTATGTGCATGCTAATAAGCAATTAGTTATTGGTACTTTTATATAGTGTTACCAAGATTTTTTAGTATCTAAGTGTATACTTTGGATTCAGTTCCTACCAAAAGCATCCACACTTCAGACATCAGTTACTGACCGCAGCACAAACCTCAGAGGACACTTACATTTTTATCGCTGACTTTCCACAGGTAGAGAGCAGCCATGGATGCACACAACATCAACACTGCACCAACAATGAGAGCCACAGCTCCAAATCTCAGAAGGCGACTGACCGCAGAGGAGGTCGCCACGCTGTTCTGCTCCTTCAAAAAGTTCAGGAGATGCAAAGTAAGAAAAGCCACCCACGGAAATGCCAACAGCTGATAACTCTGCTTGAAGAGTTTGCAGAGTCTTACATGTCATGGATGTCAATAATATTTGCAATCAAAAACTTATTAAGCTCATCTTACCGGAGGCGAGCAGTGCTCAAAACAGCCAGATTCATGAGTGGTATTTTGGATTTTTTCCATAGTCTCTTTCATGCTGTCCTCTATAATTCCTCAACTAATGCTGCTGCTTCTCTTTGGAGAATCAGGTTATCCACCAGGAGGCTTTTTCACATTTGAGTGTGAATGACGCACAGTTGATATAAATTCTTTGAGCTAAATTCTTCGTCTGAACGTTACCTGTAGGTCCAGTTCGCCTAAAGCAATGTGGCCATCCTGTGGTACCAAACTAACACAAGACATGAGGCAAGACAGCAGCTCTGAGCTCAGACTGTCTGGTGTTACAGGCGGTGATGTAATGGCAGCTGGAGAGGTTTTTAGCTCATCTTTCACTCAGGGTTAAGAAGACAACATATATGTCAGTTATGCTTCATATCAGCCGACACACCAGGGTGTCAAATATGATATCAATTTAAAAACATGCTTCATAGTTCCTCCAGTTTTATCTGGTGACGTGTGGAATGAACAGATTGCAACTCTCTGTGAGTTTTATAAGCTCTTATTATTGCTACAGTATGCTGCAAGACAGCCTGCAAAACCACCCACAATGACAGACACACAGACATAACCTTTGACTAATGATTAATTTTCAGATTCAACAATGGGAGAAAGGTACTTTCGTGGTCACGGTTACTCTGTCTTTATCATAAGTGAAAAAGAAGCAACATAGTAAGAAAAGGGATTCTAATGTGCAGTGCTGCAGTTGCTTGGAAACAGATTGAACCACATTTTTGGATAATTGGTAAGCTGGGAGGCAATCAGAAAAGGTGAGGAGATTCTTTGACCTTCGCAAAGGGAAAAAAAAGTGTAATTGTAAGAGCATTTGATTAGAAATGCAGTATTTGCATGCAGATTGAAGCAGCCATGTAACTGCTATTGTGTATCATGAAAAGAATATGACTTTGGCTTATGCTTGCTATCAATTTAACTGTGATCGTTGGAGGACCACAGTTTATTTATTGCGGCTTATAAGCCTTTAAGGCAAATGAAATGCATTCAGTTGGCTAATTGAGGTTATTCTGTGGGCTTCTCTGAATATTTCCGTAGGACAATAGGTTGTACTTCTCCTATAAAATTGCATTTGAGTCCTGTAAGCCCTGACAGCTCCATTTTTAAACTCCGTGTTAAGAAGTAAAACAATTTAGCTTTTAACCGTTTATTTGTGCAACAATGTGACAAAACCTACCACAAACATGGTAATCTCTCATATTGATTGTTTTCCACAGCAGAGAGGCTCCTTTGAGCCTAATTGTCCATAGGTCATGCCCCTTAAATAGTAACACATGCTCTTGAAAAGTCATAATAAAATTCTTTTTTACATTGAGTCATTATGAAAAATATATTATTAATGTACAAAATCTTGCATATTACACATGATACAATGAACAGTCTTATATGAGCCACATGACATACTACAAAACACTGCAACAATCCAACATAGAGTCAGTAAAGATAAAAGTACTGTACAGTATAAAGACTGGATCCCTTTCGATGATTATTAAGAGTTTGTGTACTCTGGAATCGATATCTCATCTGTTTCCTGTATTCTGGCCGGTGTCGGCGGGCCAACGAGAATATAATCAAACTCCTGGTGCTGGACTTTCTCGTACACGCTTTGCAGACCGTTGGTTTTGGGTATGAGAGCTGGGTAGTAGTTTTCCCTTCCGGTGTTCCGGGGAAGTGAAGCGGTCTTGTTGAAAGTTGACAGATGCGGTCCGCAGGCCATGCTCGTGTTGGGCCTTGTGGCCGAAGGGCTCCAGCATCGGTCCGAGTGTCCCAACACTTTGCACTCGCTTGTACATGCCCAGAGACCTGTGGAAAACAGCAGTGCTGTCAGGGTGGAATATGAATACATTTGCTGGCTCACCTGCTTCGGGGTGTTTGGGGTTGGAAAACCCCAGTGAGCCCAGGTAGAATAAATCATAATGTGTCCGCTGTGTTAGAAAATGCATTGCTGCAACTGGCTACAATTTGGCTTAGATATAAATCACACTGAGAAGCAAAAGGAATTCATGCCACATCACTGCATGGATTTCACCTCTAATTTGACTAATTTCTATTTCATTTGAAACTTCTGTGACACTCACTGTTTGTCGGCGGCGACTCTTTTTTGTGCACATCTCCACTTATGTCAGAATCACTGTCATTGAAGTCACTGTCCCCTTTCCCACTGTCCTTGCCACTGATGTGGGGATCTCTTGCTGAGATTGTGGTGAATGAATTACCCTTCCATATTGTTATCGGTCGGACTGTCTCTTTCCCATATCCTGGAAGCGTGGAATAACCCTGCAAAGACACAAACGCACACGAATTTAGAGTGGAAATTCAAAAGTTGGTGCAAAAGAAACTTTAAATATCTGTGGGGAAAAAAAAGCGGCTTACCTTTAATTTCCCCTCCATCACCCTGCTGTTTGACTCAAAGATGCCTGCTGTCTGCCTGCCGTCCTCACAGCCTGTCTCTGTTGTGTTGCTGCTGGCCAATGGAGGTTTCTCTGGGAATGGATGGGCATCAAACACTTTGCCTTTGTGGTTGGCGATCAATGAATCAACATGACCACTTTCCACTTTCTCCACATTTGGTACGTCTTCTTTATCATCATACCCCCCCTCTCTCGTCTCCTTTTTCCGGCGGCTGCAAATGGTTGTGATGAGAATGATAGCCAGCAGGAGGAGGGAGCAGCTCCCTGCCAGGACAATGATTATGGCTATGGACATGTCCCATTCAAAGAGCTCCTCGCTGCCGTTTTCAGCCAAGGAGGGCATACTGGGTAGAGTTCCTTCTATGAAGCTGAAGTGTATAATGGCTGTGGAGGTGAGCGCCGGGGATCCATTGTCATTGACCGCCACTGTGACTTTGACATTGTCTGTGAGATCATACGTCAGCTGTCGGCTCACGTGCACCTTCCCTGTGTCTTTGTTGATAGAGAAACCCAGGTGTCCCCCCTCGGTGATTTTATAGGACAGCTGTGCATTTATGCCCTCATCAGCATCTGTGGCCTTTATCTGGGTTACCACATAACCTGCAGGTGCATCTTTGGGCAGGAAAACCTCAGCGGATCCTTTGTAAAGGGGTGGCTCTATGATAGAAGGTTGGTTGTCATTCTGATCAACTATTTTTAGTCTGATGACAGCTGTGCTCTGCAGCTGTGGTGACCCCCCATCACTCGCTTGGATGTGTATGTCAAGCAGTTTCATCACTTCATAATTAAAACTTCTGAGCGCATATATGGAGCCAGACACTGAGTTAAGAGACACAAAGGTGTTCACTGGGGACCCCATGATGACACCGTCCACCAGCCTGTATGTAATTTTGCCATTATTGCCCAGATCTGCGTCGCTGGCCTCCACTGTGGTGACATAAGCACCCGGGGCGTTGTTTTCCACCACTGAAACTTCATACACGGCTTTAGTAAAGTGAGGGGCGTTGTCATTCTCGTCGCTGAGTCTAATGGTATACTGAGTGATCTTTCTCAGCGGAGGTGACCCAAAATCCTCAGCCATGACCGTCAAGTTATACTCACTAATCCTCTCCCTGTCTAGGACCGCTGCTGTCACTATCATGTAGCTGTCCTCGTAAGCCTGCCGGAGTTTGAAATGGTCGTGGCCGTACAATGTGCAGTGGACCTGGCTGTTCACACCCGAGTCCCTGTCCAAGGTGCTGATCAGCGCCACCAGACTGTCCTTGTCTGCCGCCTCGCTGATGTACGCGATACCCGTGGTGATGGAGGTCATCGGGGTGATGCTGATTTCTGGGGCATTATCGTTCACATCAGTCACGTGAATGATGATTTTACACACGGAGGGGGTCGGGTTGGGACCCAGATCGGTCGCCTGCACGTCTAGCTCATATGTGCTTTTGTCCTCAAAATCCACAGGGCTCCTGAGCGTCAGTCGACCGGATTTATTATCCACTTGGAAAAGTTCTCGGATCTCGTGAGAAACCTGTTTACCGAACCCGTAGACCACCTCTCCGTTCAGACCCTCATCAGAATCAACTGCGTTTAAGTCCAGGATCACAGCGCCCACCGGTGCGTCCTCTGGCAAACTGACCGAAAAACTATTCTGGTCAAAAACTGGGCTATTGTCGTTAAAGTCAGTCACTTTGATAGTGATCTTTGTTGACCCTGATCTGTAAGGGTTCCCCCCGTCTGTGGCGACCAGCTCCACAGAGTATGATGACTGACTCTCCCTGTCTAGCTCTTTCATTAGCACCAATTCCGCATATTTAACCCCATCCGCTCTCAGGAGCACATCAATGGTGAAATGACTGTTGACAGATATTTGATAGCTTTGGATGTAGTTTGACCCCACATCCGCGTCCGCAGCTGGGTCTAAAGGGATACGGGACCCCACTGCTGCGTTCTCTGAGATCTCCACTATAGATTCCTTGTTTGGAAACTCCGGAGAGTTGTCATTAATGTCCTTTATTTCCACTTCGACGTGGATCAATCTGTAGCGCTCTTTGGAAAAATTGACCACATCAAAAGTGATGAGACAGTGCAGAGTGTGTCTGCAGATTCTCTCCCTGTCAATCCGTTCCCCGACACTGAGTTCCCCGTCGCTTTCTCTCACCCTGATGAATGAATCATTGAATTGTTTCATCATCCTGAAATTGGTCTTGGAGGAATGAGACAGACTCAAGGACATGTCCTTGGCGAGGTTTCCGATGACTGTACCTGGTGCGTCCTCCTCATTGGTGTGGTATCGAATAGTATTTCCCTCGGACAGAGCCAGTGAGGCAAATAAAAGCTGATGGATGGAGAATATAAAAATCCACCTGTGCCAATAAGTTACGCATCTGCCTCGTATCATCTTCGTAGTAATCTTTCCCTCGGTAAGCAGCCTCATTGTGTGCAGAGCAGTTCACCTCTGGAGTGAGCTCTCCATGCAGCTCCCCCGCTTTTATGAACTGAACTGTGCTGGAAGTGAAAGTTACTCGCTCCTTTGCGCGCAGCCAGTCAGATACGCTTGTTGCCTCGCCTTCAACACAGCTCAAAATTCTGCAGTGGCGGGGTTTATACAGCTCCTCATGCTAATGAGACGAAGTGTGACCAATCCCTCGCTTTAGAATTAAAAATACCCCCTTCTGAAAAAAAAAAAAAAAAAAAAAAAAAAAGCTCTAAGCCTGTTTTTGAGAAGGAAGTTGCAAAATAGAAGAAAAAGGGCACAAAGATATGGCATTGCTTGAAGATAGTCCCTGCTCTGTTTATCGTCTTTTTACAGCCATTACCGAGTGATGGTTTTATTTAGCAAAAAAAAAAAGAAAAAAAAAAGCCTATTTCTCCTTCTTTTGATGTTGGGGTTATTGTCTATTGAGCGTGCCTGAGCGCGAGCAGGTGTAGGCAAGTGTGCGTATTTGCGCGTGCACTCACAAGGCCAGCTCAATTGTTTTGAGCAGGGTTTTGTTAAGAGTGCAGCTTAATGGGGAGAAGAAAAAAAAAACTTGATTATTAAAAGCATCCACAGCACTTCTGTGGGAGGAGTCCTGCCATGTGAATTTTAATATCTCTTTTTTTTTTTTCTGGTTATCCACAAACAAACAAAAAGAGATCAGTATTATACCATCTCTGTTTTGTAACCACAGCAAATGCATCTGGGTATACTTTGTCACTGAGAAAATGTTCTCATATATCACAGATCAAGAGATTGTTTATCTTTCCAATCATACATTATATCCTGCCTGTCTCCTGGCTTATGGAAGACATATATTTGCAGGCTATAATACATCTTTATCTCCTGGGTTTTGCCTACAATCTCCGACTCTGAAAGCATAATGTCCAACTGTTAGGTGTTTTAAATCACAGAACATTCACATCCTAAACACTATGATAAGGATTTCCCTTCTTAACATGCACTCAAGGCTTAAACCTGACTATGGGGCACCTGCAGAGCTCAGGGCTGAGCTTTGTTTGTTGCATCTTACAGGTGTTTTATTCTAGAATTTCCAGTCGCATGGCTTTTTCAATCAATTTGTTGCTCACTGCAGAGGGAGAGCTCTCTGTCAGTCATTTAAAGGAGACACACAGGCATTCAGTTGGAAAAATCTAAATGTGGGTATCATTTATTCAACCTTTATTTTGACGGGGGCTCATATTGAGTCTTAAGTCTCTATGTAATATTGTGTTTTAAGACAAATGCAATTTAAAGGTGTTTAAGTTTAAACACCTGTGAGTTTATTTGAATTATACTATCTATACTTTATATATAAATATAACAAATACAAATAATGTTTACATACCAAAAATGAAATGATAGCGGTCAAAAGATGATATTATAGATTATAGATTGTACTTATGATAAAAGAAGCGCTTGTGGCAAAGAAAAGTATAGATTTTCATTTTACAAAATTGGCAAAGTTACATGAATTTTCCTAAAAATATAATAATCTCATAGTTTTTTCTTTGGCGTCAGGGTTAGGGACTTCACTATAGGGCCAGATGTATGTGGACAACCCTTCATTTATGCAGCATTTCTGTGCAATTTTGTTTTGGGGCTGTTTGGAGCTAAGCCCTTTAGTTCCAGTTGAGGGAAATCTTAATGCCGCTGCAGCAATTATATTTAAGACAATAGCATTCTTCCAACTTTCTGGCAGGCATTTCCTGTTTCAACACGACAATGCTGCCATGCACAAAGCCAAGTCCACAAAGAAAAGGTTTTCCGAGTTTGGTGTGGAGTAACTTGGCTGGCCTGATCTCAGCCCCGTCCAACACCTTTGGGGTAAATTAAATGATGACTGGCAGCCATGTCTCATTACCTAACATCTGTGGAAGACCTCACTAATGCTCCTGCTGCTTATAAACCCAGCAGCCAACAAGAAATGTTGGCATTTTAACATTTCCGCAAAACGATTTTATGAAGCATTTCTCTGTTCGGTGATGAAGCTATGTGAAGTTAAAAGCTACAAATTTCTCCCTCTAGATATGCAAGAGGGGAACCAACCGAGGACTTTACACTGGATAAAGCGTGATTCGTAGGATGGCTGTCAAAATGTGACTTGACAAGCGTTTTAGTGTAGACTTGACAATGTTTTAGACATGTTGCCAAAGCTGTTAAATGGTTAAGTTTAGGCACCATGACACTTCCTGAGGTTAGAGGTCAAGAACACAGTTCGGCGTGAAAAAAACAAAACAAAACATGCAGACATAATTTTGACAGTGGGTCATGAAACGCTGCTGTTCTAGTTCATTATTTTCTGTGGGAGACCAGTGTTTTCATCCTGCTTTTGAAATTATGTTCAGAAGTTGAGTTCTTCTTAAACCTAACATTGACCAAATGGTTTTGGGGCATCGCCTTAAGCAAGTATTTTTAAAGTATTTAAAACAGCCGATGCGTTTACAACCTGTTGTGGCCTTGACGTGTTTGCAACATGTTTCAGGCAGCTGTCATCTTGCATCACATAGGAACGAGTAGCAACACAGAAATGTTAGCATTCAACATATTTATGTTTAAAAGATGCCTGCAATCAACAAATCTGTGGTTTGCAGAAATAACACCATCATTCATTACGGGTACTGAAAAGGAGCAAAAATTTTAACATTTTAAATAATTTCTTCCCAAAAATGCGGATGTTGTTGTTGCAGAATATTGACGTCCATGGCTTTGGAATCACACACACATCATCACAAAGTCATTTGTGATGATGCTATTGGATATATGGTGAATTATTTGCATTGTCTTAAATGCGAATGTTGGACATGATACAACCCCACGATAATTTTCATCCTCAGAATCTCACCATGGAGCTGAGTCTCTGGCACATTGGACGACTGTACTGGATTGCAGCACAGGCTCTAGTTTTGTTGTATTTGGCACAGGTGTATGGCAACCCTTCCTCTGCTAATTTCCCATTTAAAAATGTGATAGCAGCAATTGGCTGTGTACACTGTATTGCAAAACTGACAAGAAATCTGTAAATATTCACAAGGCTCTGATTTGGTTTCCACCGCAGATGTTCTGTCTAACTTCTGCTGGTGCTTATCAGATTGGACAGATAGTTTTTGTTCAGTATGTAATGTATTTTTGCACGTCTTTGCTCTACTTCTGAGGAAACGACATAAGATTATTGAGAAAAAAGTCTTCTACCACCCAGCATCTGGATAGAAGCCACGTGTTGGGGGCCTCAGCTCACATTTCATCTCTGATTATTTACTTCGAACTTGTCCGTCGACCGTATCTTAATGGGCTGTGGAGGAGAGTTGTTGACAGCTCGTGTGTATTTTTGCTCGGGAGGATTCGTTAGCCAACCATACAGTCCACTGCATGCAGCAGGAACAATAATCCGACACACAACGCTAACAGTATAGCAATAATGATCTGAACCATTGTGAAGCCCACATAGACACACTGAAAGGGAAAATGCTGCAGTAAACAACAAAGGTAGGTGGGCAGTTTACAGTATAAGCTCTCCGTCTAATGGAGAAAACAACTATGACGGATTGTGTTTGTTTCTTTAAGCACAGGTTATCTGTCACATTTGTGAGAAAAAAAAACTCTCTTTAGATCGTATTTTGGAATAAGGTAAGAATACTCCAAATACACACGACAATAGATATTTCTAATAACTTCATCAGACTCACACCAAGACTGCAATCATCTCTGGAATCACAACTTATTAAGTAGTTTGTCATAAATATCCACTCAAAAACAAATGTACAAATGGATCAAAACAAATGATCACTTAAAAAAGATGTTATATTTTGTATATGATGCATTATCAGCGGGGCACAGTGAAATGAGTGTTTAGAGACTAATCTGAATCACAATACTTTATTGATCCTTGGGGGGAATTTGCTTTTATTACAATTGCTGCTATGCAAGAAAAATATATATATAGAAATAAGTGAGTTCCTTTAAAAGCATACTACACTAAATATTCAATATATAATAGAAATGCAACAAGTCTTGAGTAAATAGAGATATGTAGTATGAAAAATGTCATTATTGCACATGATTTCTATGGGAAGCCCATAGTGCACAGAAAGGTACATTAACGAGGAATGTGAAGAATCCTATAAGCTTTAGCTTCCCTTTCACCTGAAAGGAAGCTGCTATCAGTCCAGACTGTTTTGATGTGAGCTGCCGGTAGAGAATAGAACTTGATGGC